>JAADXR010000081.1:0-83737 GCA_023337935.1 Elongisporangium anandrum | reverse complement strand
ACAACACTGCGGCACTTTAAGTTAGAGCCACTGACCAGTTGACAATGCAGCAGGACCTGCTCTGAGACCTGGCGTTGAGAACAAAGTATAAGGACAGGGCCTCACGGCCAATGCATTTTCTCACTGTGTATTCTGCTCCCCGACGAATATATTGAGGCAACAACCAGGGAACTCGCCACTCCCCCAGTTGGTATTTGTATCTTGCTCATGTTCCTCTGAAAAGGTGTCAGAGATATACCACAGTGACTTCAGGTGGCAAAAAGAGCGAAATCGCAGTGACTGGATGCGTGAAGCCAGAGATTACACTGCATAGACCGAAAAGCTTGAGATATTAGAGATCGTCTTTTCGATATACACAGAGCGACAGAATTCAACTAAAGCTGCTGCAATTGCACTGTGTAAATGGACATCACCAGCAGAACCGAACCGAATAACATGGATGAGGCCGCTGATAATGGATGAAGTTCCTCCATCACGGTCGAAACTATACATAAAGCGCCATGGAACTTGCGGCTGCAAATGGTCACTTGGATGTAGTCCAATAGCTGTATCAGAACCGCTCCGAAGGCTGTACAAAAGAGTCGACGGATAAAGCTGCTGCTGGAGGGCATTTTGTTGTAGTGAAGTGGCTACATAAGAAACGATCCGAAGACAGGCATGGTCATCTTCAAGTTGTTCGATGGGTGCATGAAAACCGAACGGAAGAAAGCACGAGAAAGGCAAGGGATCTCTTCGCTAGAGAAGGTCGTTTGGACGTAGTTGCATTTCTGCATGCGAATATGTAAGAGGATGGATATCCAATTCCGCGGCGATCGCGGCCTCATTTCGCCATCACGAAAGGTTGAAATGGCTCATGGGCAACGGAATTGAAATACAAAAGCCTATTTTATCGTCGGGTTAATGTTGCTTGGTGCCAGGCGCTTTACGCGACAACTGATTTCCCTGAGGAATTGCTGGACAGCCTTAAGAGAAAATCAGACTTTGCGATGATCGAAAGGCTGATGTTCTATTTCCGCAAAGAGAACCTGAGTTCAACTGAGAGTTTAGAAACGATTTCGGGAAACTTGCAGTAACAGTCAAAATAAGGCTAGAGTACACGTTTAGCTGAAGCGGATAGTGCACCTTAAAATCAAGATATTTAGTGCCGAAACGACACCGCGAGTAATTATTTGGGTATTGCATGGATGAAGCACTATATGATTGACTTCGTCGACGTAAATTTCTGTAGGATTTCAGTCATCTATCCTTATTTCATTGAATTTGCCACCTGAGATTTAGACCGATCTTTCGAAATTCGAATTAAATTCACGGCTTCAGTGTTCCGTTTTGTCCTTTTAAGTAATGGGTCTGGGCATCCACCGGGTTTCAAATCTTCTTAGTTTCAATTGGGACTTGTGTTTCTCCCTGGCTTTCTAATCTTTGGCTCTACCATTGCCTTTCATGTTCAGCAGGGTGACACAGTGGCAATTGTGATATTGATTTTTTGCAGGGATCGGATGAATATTCCACGCTGCCTCATGAACTCTGGCAGCAGTGCATGCTTTCATCCACTCAAACGTTTCTCTGTGTCGTTTATCCGGCATACAACGCGGTGTACTTGCGGTTGGGCCCTTGGCAAAAAACCATGTTCGTGTTAGTCCTCCCGGTCATCAAGTTCGTTTTGCAGAATGCAGTGGCCTGGTCGACCAAGCATATTGTCGAGTACATGCCTGGCGTAACTGTGCTTTGTCTTGAAGTGTTCAACGCACTCTATTTTTTGCGAAATGCATGCAGAGTCAAGGATCAATGGTCACGCTTGCGGTTATCATGGCGTTCGATGCATTCGAGTCGGTCGTCGCTTTCTGCGTCAATCTCAGCACGTTTATGATTTGATGAAGCGATACAATGCGGCCGACCCAGGCAGAGGATTCATTGATACCGTAATGGCAATTTGTCACGAGCCCGGTGTGCTAACGAGAAGGGACTCAATCATCCAGATCCACTCTCCTATTAGGCATCCTCTCTCCCGAAAGGGCTCAAAGTTACTCGACGAACTGACTCGCATCCAGGCCTCCTCTCTGTGGCAGTAAAAGTGACAGCAAAAGAAGCCACTGATTCAAATATTCTTGTCAATGACAAACGCGATGGATGCAGAGCTGAAATACTGTCGAGCCATTCGAAGACCCGAATGTCGTGCTCGATCTTTCCGTGCTCGCAAGACGCGCACATTCGAAACACCAAGCCAGAGACAAAGAAATTCGCGAAGAGTTTTATAAAGCGAAGATCCTCGTCGATTGTGCAGCCAAAAGCAGATCGCAATTTACCTGGACTTTGCCCGGGGATGAAATCAAGAGTGAACCTCAAAATCATGGCCTAATCGGGCCAGCGCAATTGACGCAACCAACGGAGTCCGTTGTGAAACCAAGCTGGCAAATGCCCACCGGATCGTGCAATAAAGCGGTGCCAATCAATACCAGTATGGCGCTTTTGGAGTCGCCGACTGACAATTCGAGATTGATGACCTCGGCTATCAGCAACTTGGATTTAATTAAAGAAGAGCTGGCTTCCCTAGCATCAGCTACCAAGCCAATCACTACTGTAACTGGATTTGCTTTAACTGGATCACCATCGCCCCAGCCGCTCACCTTGGAGGAAAACGGCTAAATTGTGGAACAATCACTCAAGATTCTCTTCCACTGTGAATACCACGCCCTGGTCGAGTACATCGAAGCCGTGGTTCCGGTGCTTTATTGCATCTACGTCTCAGCTCTCACGCAATTGCCGAGCCATGTGTACTACGCTGAAACGCGCAATCTCACAAATGTCGATTTGCAGCATCTCCTCTTACGCGTGGATGGAGATCTTGTCGTTTGTGCTGATGCACTTCACCACCAAGTGGAAATTCGGGTTTTCGCCTCTGTATCTGCTAGCCTTCATGCTGAAGAACCAGTTTCTGGAGTTCCAGGGCAGGCTTTTGGTCTGCTTCTCGTACGTGCTGGAGGTCACGCTCGTGCATATTGGTAAGAATCCGAAGTATAGTCCGTCCCTCTGGCCTGTAGCTCCTGACTTTGGCTTGCTTCATGTTGTAGGTGTGGATTTATCGCTCAAGTTGGCATGGCTTAAGGGAGACTGGAGCGGCATGCAGCCGTGAGTCGCATGGAGTGGAATCATCTCTTTCTCAATTGACCGTAAAGCTTAATACATAGTTACATTAGCGTCTTAGTTGCTTCGGGGCGTGACCACGGCGCTGAACTCGGAGGACGGGCCCAGCTCCACTTCCACGACGTGCTTGCCTGCGTCTGAGCGGTCCTTGTGGTCGTAGTACTGCTTCATGGCGATCATGGTCGACGTGGCCACGAACTCGAGCGAGCACGGGATCCACACGGGCCAGAGCCCCTCGCCGAAGCCGTAGGCCAGCAGCAGCACGAGGCCGAGCATGTAGAGCAGCTGGAACGAGATGCTGATGTCGGCGGCGCTCTTGGTGCGGTAGATCTTGAGGATCTGCGGCACCATGCCGGCCGAGATGACGAAGGAGCCCAGCATGCCGATGACGCCGTAGATCGTGCTCATGGTCTGTAGCTCTTGGGCGCAGGAACGCAAATGACCAAGTTGCCAATCAACAGGACGGATGGGCCCCTCATTGCGCAACTGCAGAAAAACACTCATCTTTGTGATTGGGTGGCACGTCCTCCCCTTATTCTGCAACAGGCATGTCTCAATGGCGACGCGACTGTTTAAAGCCGAGCCTTCCGCGTTGCCAGCAGTCGCCTCTGTCGCTTGCGTGAGCATGTGGCTGTGACCAACAGTCACTCTACCGCACAAGAATTATCTCACAGCTTGGCCATCCACAAGAGTGCACTGCAATGGAATGATGCCCCGCACATAAGGTGCACTGTCATGCAATGATGACATTGGGTTGCTGAATGAAGGGTGATTTTCTGATCGTCTCACCCAATCGGCGATTAGACAATGAGCAAAGAAGATCCACTGTTGCTGAATTAGGGTCCTCCGCATCCCGCCAGGTCCATTCTGATGGCCATTCCGCAATTGGCCATCAAGCCGCCACCATGACCAACGCCGTGTACGATACGCTGGGCCTGCTAGGCTCGTTCGTGATCTCCGCGTCGCTGGTACCGCAGATCCTCAAGGTCTACCGTACCAAGAGCGCTAGCGACATCAGTGGCTCGTTCCAGCTGGCCTACGTGGTTGGGCTCATCATGATCCTGATCTACGGCTTCGGCGAGGCCCTCTGGCCCATCTACATCCCGTGCTCCATCGAGTTCGTGGGCGCGCTGTCGCTGCTGGCCATGAAGCAGTACTACGACGCCCAGGAGGCCACGCACGGCCAGATCGTGAGTGACGCCGACGTGGATCTGGGCTCGACAGCTGCCTCGCCGGCCAAGTTTAACCTCGTGCTCACGCCCAAGTAGCCCAGTGCGTCGGATCCTATTTACTAACGCTAGAACAACGATCTCCTTCTTGGTTCTCTTGCTGCTTCTCGTCGATTGGTTGTTCCGCTGCTGACGATAGCAATACTGTACCAGCAACTGAGTATCACGGTACACCGAGACCAGCATTCTCAAGATCCAGCCAGAGTTCTTTGTGATTCATTAATGCGTCGTCGATGCTTTGGCTTCTCGAGCATCATAGATCTGCTTCATGACCAGCAACCGAGCAACTGCAGCGAGCACGGGATGTAGATGGGCCAAAGCGCTTCGTAGATCAGGATCATGACGAGCCCAGCCACGTAGGAACACTGGAATGTGAAGCTGATGTCCGCTGTGCTTTTGGACCAGTAAACCTTGATCCTCTGTGGCACGAGCGATCCTGAGACCGCGAAGGAGCCCACCAGGCCGAGAGTCTCGAAGAAGACCGTCGTAACGGAAGGAGAGACTAGGAATTCGCTTGTAGCAGCAGGAATAATCAAGACTGGGCGCCAGGAAAAAAGACAAGACCATTCCCTTACGTGAAGAAACGAAAGGAGAGCCCAACAAAGCCGTCTTGTGAGTGCTGGTCTTGTGCACAATCGCAGAATCAGCTTCACGTTCAAAGTGCTGTTAGGCCTTACATGTCGGGCATTGCCATGATGTTGGTCTACGGCTTCGGGGAGGGGCTGTGGCCTGTCTGGATCCCGTGTTTGCTCGAATTCACTGTGAACATGACGCTTCTGCTTGCGAAATTCCATTGTGGCCATGCCGTGGCAAGAATTTAGAGACCTATAGTGATATTAGCGGCATGGTGATGAGACCCTCTGTAGTAACGGAGAGTACCCATCACTAATAATTGAGCTGCCACCTTTAAATGGTGTTTTTCGAGTGAGTCATTCGTCCCCTGGATTGCGAGACTTGATGGCAACAACTTCAAAATATTTACATACTGCTTTCATCCACATTTTGCATGGTTGTGATGCGTCAATGTATTTGAAATCCGTCCGTTGGCTTAGGCGTCACGAAGAATCCGCTCGGCCGCTCCTCCTTGACCATACTCGAGAAGCTTATCCACGGCCAAGCCTAGAGGCATATATTCCGGATATCGAGCCGCGTACTCGAGAATATGTCCAGCTGACCAGGCGTAGCGTATCCCATTGTTCTAACAGACGCGTCTAAAGAGTAACTCTCCGATCGGTTCTCATGAAGCCACTTGAATACGTCCAAATTGCCATTCCTGAACGCATGCGTCTGTGCGTTACCTGTGCAACCTTCAGTTCGATTCTTGTGAAGGAAGCCATTCGATTGTTTCGAGATGCCTGTTCATCACTGCAGCATTCATAGCTGCTGTGGTGCATCCTTCGGTTCGATTCTCGTGTAGCCACTGGACAACATGCAAATGTCCATGAGCTGCCGCGAAATCCATAGCTCTCGTGCTGCATCCTTCCGTTCGATTTTCGTGCAGGTATTGGGCCATATCCAAGGGACCTCCTTCTGCAGCTAAATCCATGCAGTCAGGAATCCATCCTTCATGTTCAGGCTCGTTCTCATGAAGCCACCGGACGATTTCCAAATGTCCGCCAGCAGCCATTAAATGCATGGCCATTTCAGAGCAGCTTTCCTCCCGATTCTCGTGCAGCCATCGTACAATGTCCAAATGGCCGTTCATGGCAGTTGCAGTGCATTGCTGCTGACGCTCATGGAGCCACCGCATTACAGATAAATGGCCACACGCAGCTGCCTCGTCAAAGATTTTTGGCTCCAGCGTCAAGTCGTACTCAGTATCAATGGGCCTAATCTGGTTCTCCATCAACTTTCGCTGAACGCATAAGAGGAATTCAGTGTATCCTTCGGTTCGGTTCGCATGGAGCCACTGGACGATTTCCAAGTGTCCATTCATTGCAGCGCCGTCCATGGCGTTGGTTGTGCAGCCTTCGGATCGATTCTGGTGCAGCCATTGGACAACGTCCAAGTGTCCGTTCGTGGCGGCTTCATCCATGGCTTTTGGTGTGCATTATTGTCTGCCATGGAGCCATTGTACGACAGCCAAACGGCCATTGGCAGCAGCAACACCAAAGCACTCTGGATCCAGCGTCGAATCATGCCCAGTGTCAATAGAGACTGGTTGTGAAGTCGGCGTTGCGACCTCAACGAGAAACTCAAGACCATCCAATTTTCCTTGAGCTGTTGCAGCAGCTGACAACGTCCTTAGGCAGCCAACCCGCCATTGCTCGTCGTCTGTCCATTCGAATTCGTTGACAATCCATTGAGCTACTTCCAAGTCGAGTTTCTCCCAATGATATGAGCTCTGAATCAAATCCAAAATATAGTCCTTGGGGTGGCTCTGACGCAGCCACTTCGCCACACTTAAGTGACCGTAGCGGAGTGCGATCTCGAGCGCATTCGTCTCTGGCTGATACCCACGCAGTCCTTGCAGAAACTCCAAGTGGCCGTGTTTGAGCATGTCCAGGCTTCTTGGCCACTCGATGGTGAATGAACAATCGTCATCGTCTTCAACCGCCATGCACCACTTGATATACTCGCTGCTGTGATCAGCTTTCACGACGATAACGACCTCCAAGTGGCGTTCGTGCTCGAACAGCCAGTACGCGATCTCTGGGGAGGAGCATCGCTTGGGAGCAATAGTCGGGAGTCGGCCTTGTTCTGCTTCAAGAAGCCCCTGCAGGACTTGAAGATGCGCGTTCTCGATCGCCAGTCCAATGATGTCGCTCATGGAGAACTCTGTCTGCGCAGGCATGTAGTTCTTGAGCCACCACTGCAGGACGGACACGTCGTAGTCTTTCGTCATAGCAACGCGCAACCGCTGAAGTCGATATTGCGGATTGAAGCCTGGCCACTCGTGCTTGAGCAGACGATCTAACAGGCGCACAAAGCCACGTACAGAGGCTTCTTCCAGCGTCCACAGACTGCCGTCGTCCAGTAGATACCCGTCCATAGAGTACGCCACATGAGACAGCGTAGCCACAAGCGCGTTAGCGCCACAGACCAAACGCACAGCCGTCAGAAGCGGCGCCATTTATTTGTTGAGATTGCCGATGTTGGAGTAAATGCACGAATGAGGATAAATCTGCAAACACAAGACGAAAGCGATCATCACTCCTTCGGGACATCCTCAACGGCGGGGGAGATGCCTGATAAAACTGGAGGAGAACTTGTGGCTCAAGCGACGCTGAGTACCGATGAATGCGGAACGGGTTGGATCGTGATGCTGGTCGGACAGCCTTTAAACCGATAGTTCTTGGCGGCTTTATTGATGGGCCTTCGTGCGCACTGTTGACTTCGAGCCAATTGCCGAAATGCAAAGTATTACAGTATTACTGTACCACTTCCAGCGGTACACGTATATTCTGGAACCGGTGTTTGATTCGTTTGGCGTTATTTACTTTCGTAGCGTTATTTTCGGGACGTTGCTTTGGGCCTATTGAACTGTACCACCCACGTGTACCACTGGGTGTGGGCTTTTGTCAGCCAGGAACTAAAGCAGCAGCCTGGTGGAGTGAGTCGAGTGCGTGAAGATGCCGCCCAAGAAGCAGAACAACGTGTCCAAGAAGTCTGTGGAGAAGAAGAAGGACAAGCAGGTGGAGGACAAGACCTTCGGCCTCAAGAACAAGAACAAGAGCAAGAACGTGCAGAAGTACATCCAGGAGGTCACCAAGCAGGTCAAGGGCGCCAACACGCGCGCGGATCGCCTCAAGGAGGACGAGAAGAAGAAGAAGCTGGCCGCCAAGACCCAGGAGAATGACATCAAGAGTCTCTTTGCGCTCGCCATCACGCAGCCCAAGGTGCGAAGCGGCGCAGAAACTCACGCCAAGGCGCGTTTAACCGCAGGACTGACGATAGAATGTTCTTGGTCGATAGGTGCCGCCTGGAGTGGACCCCAAGTCGATGCTATGCGCCTTTTTCAAGCAGGGCGTGTGCACGAAGGTGCGTGGTGGATAGCAATTGCTCTGTCTTCATTGTGGCGCTTGGTCTGAACGTCTTGCGGTTGAAATCCTAGGGCACTCGTTGCAAGTTCTCGCACGACCTGAACGTCGAGAAGAAGTCGGCCAAGATCGATCTGTACACGGACAACCGTGGCGAGAAGGAGGAAGATAAGATGGACACGTGGGATCAGAGCAAGCTCGAGGAGGTCATTTCCGAGAAGCACGGCGAAAAAGTGGCCAAGCAGACCGAAATTGTACGTACATCATCGATTTTCAACCCACGTGGATCCGCATTCAGTATCTCACTTGCTTGGCGTGATCTCTCGTCATTAGGTCTGCAAGCATTTCTTGGACGCCATCGAAAAGTCGCTGTACGGTTGGTTCTGGGTCTGCCCGAATGGCGGCACTGCTTGTAAGTACCGCCACGCTCTTCCGCCTGGTTACGTCTTCAAGTCCAAGAAGGATCGCGAACTGGAAAAGGGCAAGAAGGTGGAGGAAATCTCGATCGAAGAAATCATCGAGCAACAGCGTGCGAAGCTCGGTCCTACGGGTGGTACCCCCGTGACGGCCGAATCCCTCGCCAAGTGGAAGGCTGCCAAGGTTGCGCGCAAGCAGTTAGAAGAGGAGAAGCGACGAAAGGAGGAAGCCAAGAAGAGTGGCGGTCGCGGCTTGAGTACGATGATGTTTTTTCTTGTGCCTGTTGTATGGATGATGGACTCACCTTTTTACTCTCTTTGTTCTTGTAGTGAGTGGTCGTGCTCTGTTCACCTTCGATCCGACCTTGTTCCGTGATGATGCCGATGCCGACGAAGACGAGTACTCTGTGCACGATGAAGACGAAGAATATGGCGATGACGACGGTGGTGACGACGACGAAGACGACGAGGAGGAGGAAGAGAAGCCTTCGGTGGATGCAACGGCTGCTGTGCTGGACAAGAGCCTGTATTTACAAGACACAGAGGATCTGGATGATCTGAAGGAATGAGAAGTCTCTGCATCTTGTCAGCAGCACGGTCGAGTGTTTGATCAAGGCGGAGCGGAATCGAAAGCAGCCATTTCAATGCATTACCCGGATGCAGTGGACACTGCGCCAGGTCTTTATTAGAATAGAAAGACTTGGGGTCGTGAACGCTGGAAGTAGGACGTCAATGTGTCTTTATCCCATCGCATCCATGTCGTCGTCCACTTCAGCTGGGTCCTGCTGATCCTGGTCGTGCTCCTGTGGATCTGTTTGTGAATCCAATTCGCCGATGAACATTGAATCTTGCTCTTGTACCGAGTCGCTCTCTTGCTGCGTGTTGTTTGTCATGTCTCCGTCTTGGAAGGTCAGGATGTTCGCGCTCGCGTGCTCCAGTCGAGACGCCAGGGCTTGAAGGCGCTAGTGAAGATACCATAATCCCAACGCTTTAGTCTCTCGCTTCACAGTCTGTGGCCATATCGAGCACTTACTGCGTCTTGCGCTTGGTACAGCTCCATCATTTCGAGCTGAATCGCTTGCGCTTCCTCATCCAGTTCCCTGAATGCATTCGATCCAGTAGCACACAGCATCAGCCTCGCCAATCACTGGACAGTTATGCATAGACCGCGATCCTACCGATGTCTCTCCAGCAATTGGTTTGCGATCGTCGTCAACTACAAAGAGCAGCACAGCATGGTAAAGTCCGCGAGCATTTCCACTTGAGACACAAATACGAACCTGCTCGAGCGCATTCTCCAGCGTTACCGCAGTCTTGTGCTGCGCCAGGTCCTCTTCCTCCTGCGACAGCGCATCCGCATGCTGCGAGTCCTCTCGTGCTTCCTCCACGCTCATGATGCTTCAGCCAAAGGGAAACTTCAACTCAATGCGCGCACTGATGAGCAACCGAGGTCTTCCGAAGGTTGCTTGAGTATCTATAGTCTTCCAACTAGTATTTAGTTACTTCATACATTACACAGTATAAATTTGGAAACATTTAATAACATACTAAAACCAGAAATAAATATGTAGCAACTAAATAGCCTTTCTCTTATTTCCGCACTATCGCAATGGATATGACGCCGCTGACGACGCTCGTGGCGCTGGCCGCGATCTGCGTGCTCAGCGTCTGCATGCGGCTGTTCCCAGTCGTGCTCTGGGGAAGCGTACGTCCTCCTCTATCGCCACCGCAGCCATCAGATATCCTCCTCACTCTCCCGTCTCTCTCTGTAACCAGGTCATCCATGAGTTCGATCCGCATTTCAACTTCCGCGTGACCAAGTTCATCGCGCAGAACGGGATCATCAACGCTCTCAACTGGTTCGACGACCGTGCGTGGTACCCTCTGGGTCGCATTGTGGGCACGACCGTGTACCCAGGCCTCATGCTCTCGGCGAGCGTGATCTACTGGACGCTCAACTGGCTCGGGTTTTCGGTCGACATTCGCGACGTCTGCGTGTTCTTCGCGCCTCTCTTCGCGGCCTTTGCCTGCATGGCGCAGTTTCTCCTCACCAAGGAGATCACGCGCTGCAGCAACACAGCGCTTCTATCGGCTGCGCTGCTGAGCATTTCGCCGGCGTACCTCTCGCGCTCCACTGCGGGGTCCTACGATAACGAGGGCATCGCCATCTTCCTGCTCATCTTCACGTTCTACCTCTGGGTCAAGGCTGTGCACACGGGCGCCATGTTCTGGGCAGCAGCCGCAGCGATCTCCTACTTCGGTATGGTGCTGTCCTGGGGCGGCTACGTGTTCCTGATCAACATCATCCCGCTCCATGTGCTGGCGCTGGTCATTTCGGGCAACTACTCGTCACGGGTGTACATTGCCTACTCGACGTTTTATCCACTGGCAACGCTGAGCGCCATGCTTGTGCCTTTCGTTGGCTTTAATGCAGCAGTCAAGGGCGAGCACGCAGCCTCGCATGGCATGTTTGCGCTGTTGCAAGGTACGCGAAGGTCTTTGTCTTGTTTGGTCATTTATCCGCGTGCTAATATCTCACCATTCTCTTCCACGTCTCTATGTAATCCAGTGGTCGCTTTCCTGTATTGGATTCGCGCTCAGCTATCTGCAGATGATTTTATGAAAGTACTTCGCTTTTGCGTCGCACTGGGCGTCGGTGTCGTCGGGTTCGCGCTTGCTCTCGCATTCGCTTTGGGCAAATTCCAATGGAGTGGCCGCAGTCTGACGCTGCTCGACCCGACCTACGCGTCCAAGTATATTCCTATCATCGCGTCAGTTGGTGAGCACCAGCCCACGTCTTGGTCTGCGTTTTATATGGGAATGGGTCCATCCATGCTATTCATGCCTTTGGGGCTGTATTACTGCTTCGAGCAGTTGGATTCTGGCTCTATATTCGTGATCGTGTACAGCACTTTTGCCTTTTACTTTTCGGGTATTATGGTGCGCCTGCTGCTCACGCTTGCTCCAGTTGCGTGCTTTCTCTCGGCTGCTGGTATTTCAACTTTTTCGAAGCGCATTGCAGCCATGTCAAAGGCACCGACAGAGGAAGAAGAAGGGAACGACACTAGCAACCAACCTACTGGTTCGAGCTTGCCTTCAGACCCCAGAAGTGATGTGGAAACTCAAAGTCAGCGTGCAAGGGGGCGGTCTGAAGAAACGTCAGATTTCAGTGAGATTTTGTACACTGTTGGCGGCAAACTACGACTCCAAAAGCCTGCCTGCAAGTCCGATCCACCCAAAAAGTCTGAAGTTCCTCGTGCGATCGGTGTTCTGCTCGTGGCAGTATCTCTTTTCCTTATTTTGCATGTTCGTCATTCGGTCACTGTCGCCAGGAAAGCATATTCGTCTACACAAATGGTACACGAAAGCTGGAATCGTACTACTGGAAGTAAAACTGTGCACGATGATTTCCGAGAGGCTTTCATGTGGCTGCGACAAAACACTCACGAAGATGCCAAGATTCTCAGTTGGTGGGATTACGGCTATCAAATCTCGTCGCTTGCGAACCGCACTGTGATTGTTGATAACAATACGTGGAACAACACGCATATCGCTACCATCGGTCGCGTATTGGGCTCAAGTGAAGATGATGCACTGCCGATCCTGCAAAGCCTTGGTGTTGACTACATCCTCGTAATGTTTGGCGGGAAAATCGGTATGCCAGGCGACGACCTTGATAAATTCCCGTGGATTTTGCGAATTGCGGGAGGCGTTTTTGCCGACGAAGTCATGGAGTCAGAGTTTCAAGTAGGCGGTCGCGCGGTCGTTCATGAAAATGCCACGATCGCTATGAAGTCCAGTCTGCTGTACAAATTTAGTATGGCAGAGTTTTCCCGCGTGGAAGCTCCTGCTGCTCGCGGTAATGGTACTGTTATGGGCTTTGACCTGAACCGCAAGATCGAAGTAGACGCAAAGAACATCACGTTCAAGCACTTTACAGAAGTGTTTACTTCGAACGAGTGGATCGTTCGCATCTATCAGGTGAATCCGTCTTCCATGCGCAACTAAAATACGATGGTGTGTGTAGCCAGGAAAGCCTCAATTCTACTCTAGATTGGTTTTTATTTCACGCCTTATTGATTGTCTCGTTGCTGATTTTGCTGTTGCTGTTGAAAGAGGTCAGCGACTTGAGAGCTGTCCGTTGCCTGATGGGGCGTTTTGTCAGGTCTAGTTCGAAGAAATCGCGGAAATCTCATCGCAATGCCCTTGGATGATTCACTTTCTTCAATTCCCGTTGCCCGTGTCTGTGCGCATGCGTATGATGGAGACAGCGTCAGTTGCGTGGCCTTGATTTCCCAGACTTCACTTGGGTTCAACCAGACGTCTGGCCGAAGGCTTCGGATATGGTTAGACCGATACGCTGGCGGCACTGCAGCGTCCGCGTCTACATCCGGGATTCGTTGAGAGAGAAGCCGCTCCGTCAGCTCCGCCAACATAACATCCGAAAAGCCTGTACCCACTTTTGTAATGGTCTACGTTATAGTTGGAAAAACTAGTTCAGACGAAGAACGAAGCCATTGATCCAGCAGTGAAACAAACCTCATAGCAGCCACTCTCCGAGTCATATGTGGCCATCAGAAATGATCCGAGGACACCAGCGCGACGGCCTTTTCCGTAGAAAGCTCCAACTGGGACTAGATCCAGAGTATCTGGCAGGAAAACACCATTTGACGTCGAAGATTTGCCGGAAGTTGGTGTTGATGAAGATGCATCAGTCAGGTAGTCGTGCTTGACTTTCATCCATGAGAATGAGCGCACTCCAGCCTTGTACTCAGAATCATCGTCTAGTGTCTTGATCATGAGTCCTTCACATCCGGAATTCACCGCTGCTTGAAGATACTCTGTCAATTTGATTTCGTCAGCGCTTGCTGCATTTTCAATTGCGGTTTCATCTTCGCAGCAATCGTTATTCAGCTTCAAGTCGATGCTTTCCACATACTCCAGATATCCTGGCTTCTGGACAAAGAGATCTTGGAGCATCGCTTTCCGGTCACGCAGTGGTTTCTGAAATGATGAAAGTATTTGTCAACCATCGATCATCAGTCAGTGTGTGTTTGTGTGGTACGTACGTTGAGCATGCTTTTCCCATTGGCGGCTAGCAGATCAAAGACAAAAAGGCAATACTCGGTCGTTGTCTTCGTTTGCAGCACCTGGAATGGAAGAAACGATCCTGTTGCACGATCCATCGCCACGACTTCGCCTTCTAGGATCACATCAGTGACTGAGGGCTGCGAAGATGATGGATTGGCCAGTTGGGCACGCACAAGCTCAAGCAGAGAGCTGTATCGCTCGGTGTTGTCCTCCATATTGCGGCTGAAGATCCGGCCTACTCGAAGACTATTGTCTGATACAGCGGCGTGGATCTGCACACGAGCTCCGTCATATTTGAACTCACAGGTAGCGCTCTGCTGTGCGTTCTTACGGATGCGAGTGAGTACATCTTGAACGCTCGAGACTGGATATGCCGACATTGTCAGCACCGGAACGCCCACAGTTGGTGCAGCTCGCGTCGTGAGCCATTCAATCTTTTTAGCTGGATCGTGCTCCTGATTGATATCGCAGAGAAGCCCCACGAGCGCCTCGAAATCCGGTCGCTGTGCATATGCCTTGGTGACGCAATCGATCCACTGTTTGGTGAGTTGCTGTTGTGGTGGCTTCTTCTTGCTAGCACTATCTTCCTCTGGGTCCTGGAGCTCACTCGTATCCGAAGGATGTATACACGCGATGGCCAATGCAGAGAGGATCGATTTCTCACCCATTCCGATACGCAGGCTTTGGTGCTGATCAAGATCATGTCATCAACCTGTTTCCTGGTGCCTAAAGCAGGAGTATAGGGAGTTTCTTACCGCTAGCATCCGCACAAGAAACACCAGCTCTTCTTCGCATCTTCAAGCCACCAAGTAAGTCCCAGCCTTACAAGCATAAAGCTTCAAGATATGCATGTACCTGCACTGCTGGAGCAATTCCACCGCTCTCGCTTGCTTTCTCGCCAAGGATCCTGTCCCTGCTTCCGTTGCGATTCGGAGCAGTTCTTGATGCACGAACGCGATCGTGAGTCCATCGGAAGCTTCGGACTTCAACGTCAGACGTTTTTCCGCTAGCAAACGCTGCACGGCCAGTCCAAAGTCGGCAAACCCTTCATTGCTTGTGGTACTAACGCTATCGCCATCATCGCCTGCTTGCAGCGTAAGCAACGTCTCGATCACGGGCGCAAAGCTCTTGGATCCGAACCGCAACTCCACGCCGTCGTACGCTGGCGCTAGCTACAGAATCATCATCATCGAAAAATCCACCCAAATATCCATCATCAGGTCGTCCATCCATATTGGTCGCATAAAAGGTACATGGTGGAAAATCATGATGCTCATGAAGCGAACGCACCTGCGCTGCCGTGAGGAAGAGCGCGGCCGTGAGGTCCTGGCGCGAGTGCAGCAGGCTCTGGAAGCACGCGGCCATGTGCCCCACGCTCTTGTCACGCGTCGACCGCGCTTGCTGTTCATGCAAACATTGCGTATCGTGAGAAGCTAGAGAGGAAGGGCATGCATGGGTGGGAGCTCATGGCGTGATACCTCCACGGCCGCAAAGGTCTGCGCCAGCGCACGGAAGGGAGCGCTCTTCTGCTGGTCTGCGTGCGTGCCTAGAGCCATGGCATGGGTCTTCGGCCAGGCACGGTGCGTTCGCATGAGCGCCGCCTTGGCTGTCAGCATCTTGGGCTAATGGATGATGGCAATATGGGGAATGATACAAAATGGCAAAGGCTTTGCTGTGTTCTGTCATTATAAAAAATGGGAAGGAAGGTGATTGGGATTAGCCTGATGGACCAATGCTCTGCTCTCAATCTCAGTTCTGCAGCACGCGGCGGGCGTCCATGAGCATCTGCGCCACGGCGCCGGCACTGGGACGCAGCGCCGGGTCGAACTGCAGACACGCCTTGGCGATGCGCAGGATGACCTCGGGGCAGTCGGGCGCGAAGGACGGCCGCAGCTCGCCCTTGGCGACCTTGATCACGATAGCCATGTCCGGCTGGCCGGCGGCGCCCGAGCTCTTCTCCTCGAACGGGATCTCGCGCGTGTCGAGCTCCGAGAGCACGACGCCGAACGAGTACACGTCGGCCTGCTCGCTGTAGTTCTCGCCCAGCATGACCTCGGGCGCCGTCCAGCGCACCGTGCCCACGCCGGCCGTGAGCGTCTGTTCGTACGTGCGGTAGCGGCTCAGGCCGAAGTCGCTCAGCTTGGCGACCATGCTCGAGCTCAGCAGCACGTTGCGCGACTTGAGATCGCGATGGATGATCTTGGGGCTGAGCGAGTGCATGTACGCCAGCGCCTCGGCCACGTCCACGGCGATCGAGATCTTCTCCTTGCGCCAGCTCAGGTCCACCTTGCGGTTCTCCAACAGCGTGCGCACGTCGCCGCCGTCCATGTACTCGGTCACGGCGCCCAGGTCGCGCTTGGACGTCCACGTGCAGCCGATGAAGCGCACGATCTTGGCGTGCGTGAGACGCGACATGGTCTCGATCTCGCGGCAGAACGAGTCGCCGCCTTCGTCGTCGCCGTCCAGCATGCGCTTCACAGCCACGGGCTGGCCGTGGTAGTGGCCGAGCCAGACGACACCGAAGGCGCCCGTGGCCACCTTGCGCGTGAGCAGCACCTCGCTCTCGTCCAGTCGGTACGGGTTGAGCGACGGGAAGCAGTGGTCCGAGTCGCCCTTGGGCGCCGCGGGCTCCGGACGCCGCATGATGGGCATCTGCGGAGGCGCCGAGTAGTGCTGGCTACCGCCGTATCCATTGCCGCCCACAGGCGTCCGGCTCGGGTTGTACGGGTTCTGCGGCTGGCGCGTGCCGGGCGTCACGGGCAGCGGGCCATTGTTCTGCGGAGTGTAGCTGCGGCGGCTGCTGCAGCAAAAGAGACCCACTAGAGACAGAGAAGCAGGCGTCAGGCCATGAGCCAGTCTATACAGAGGAGCGTCTGACTCACTTGGGACGACTTGAGCTCCGCGAACGATTGGGAATGGGCGGCCTTGGGAGACGCCGATGGAGCGGAAGGAAGAATAAGTAAGGGGGGATTTGGTTTAAGAGCACCGAGGGAACGAACCCTAAATGCGAACTGGCGTTCTAGGCGCTGTTTTAAACAGCGATTAATGCCAGTGTCTACAAGCTTATGCATTCTATACTCAATGTGAACCCAGGTCATTGGGTCAATTTAGATATGCCAAGTGAATAGACTCGGTCAATAGAGTGTGGGTGCATATGGTAGAATTCAACGACCAAAAGATGTTGCTAAATCAGTGCATGTTCCGCATTTTAGTCTGTGATAGTACTGATTTAGTGGAGTTAGTATTACACTCTAACGGGGTAGGGTGCACGTAGGTTCACCCGTCGTTCGGTCGGGAATATTGTCAAAATCGGGGTATACAGTCAGTATGGTACCACCGTTGTGCTCTACGGCCTTTCCGCATCACCAGCCGGTCTGAATGGCGTAATATGGTACGGTTCGATCCAGGAGCTCCATGGCGGCTCCAAGAGCTCCGCTGGGCTTGAGGCTTCGCATCAATTGGCGATGACCCGCTCTTCCGTCCTCCAAGGCGGGTTAATGCACAATCAGTTGACGCCGCGTGACTCACACAAGCGACATGCGCCAGTGACTCACAATATCCAATTAATGCAGCTGGTCTCTTCTGACCTTACGTCCCGACTACAAGAACGACATCAAGCTTATCTGTCGGCAGTATCGAGCAGCTCGTCGGTGCTGGCACTGTACCCGAGCGAATCCAGCAGCGAGTCGCACCACGACTGCGGCAGACACTTGCCCAGCGCATTGACGGCGGCCAATTGCACTGGCAGCACGACCAGCTGCTTGTTGCGCTTGATCGCGCGGACGCTCTTCTTCGCGACGACGTCCGCCTGCATCCACACGCTCTTCTTGGTAAACACGGCCGGGTCCATGCGAGGCCGCGCCTTCTGGAGCTGCTCGCGAATGAGCGGCGCTTGCACGACCGAGAGCTGGATATGCGCAGCTGGCTTGCCCATGGCGCGAAGCTCGTGCGTCAGACCGCGTTGGAAGCCCAGCAGAGCGTATTTGCTGGCAGCGTAGTCCACGAGCCCTCGACAAGCGCCGGAATACGTCATGGACGAGCTCAGGAACAGGAAATGACCCACGCGATCGCGCTTATTGGCCGCCGATCCGGACTCCAGCATCTGCGGCAGCGCCGCTCGCGTGATCCAGACGCAGCTCAGCGTCTGCAGTCGCAGCATGTCTTCAATCTCCTTCTTGCTGCGCTGCTGGAGCTCTTCAGACGGCGCAGCATCCAGGACCGGCAGGTAGTCGCTGCTGTGCACAACAACGTGCACTTGCTGCAGATCGCGAAGCACGAGGCGCATGGTCTCGTCGATCACCCGCTGGTCGCGCAGATCCACTTCATAGGCCTTCGTCTGCACGTTGAAGTTCTCTTGGAGCTCGGTGCCCAGGCGCTGGGCGCGCTGCAGATCACTGTCCCAAAGCGCCAGAATAGCGCCCTCCTCTGCGATTTGCACAGCGAGCGAGTAGCCAAGCGCCGAGGAGCAGTCGGTGAGCAGCACCACGCGGTCGCGAAGCTTGGTCATGGCGTAATTCCGAGTGGAGCCAGAGTCGCTGGACCCATTACATACGACAGTTGGACGCGACCCAAACGGTCGGATCTGAAACCAACGTCGCGTCTCAAGGATCACTGCATGAAGCCTGGCGTATGGCTTCTCTGCAGCGACGCAAGTCCTCCTCAATGGCTGCGATGGGTGCGCTGCCACGCAAGCCTCGACGCATTCTCGTGCGTGGAAATTCCAGTCTCAACGCCTCCGAGACCAAGAGCGAAGTACGTTCCCAAGACCCAAGCCGCCGTCGACGACGAGCGTGTCGAGTGGTGGTCGACATCTCTGCCTGCTGCTATGCGATCATCCGCAAGTGTCTGAGGGAGCGCGAGTTCCGCCTCGTGGGCAAGGCCAATCGCGAGAGAGAGCGGCCAGTGCCCTGGGATATATGGTGGAGCGATCGAGGCGACCTGCTGAAAGACCTGCCGCGCCTCAATGCCTTCCAGAAAGTGAACCACTTCCCGTCCATGGAGGAGATCTGTCGCAAGGACTTCTTGGCCAACAACCTGTACGTTCTCAATGGATGGAAGGCATGTGTGTTAGTATGCTTAATTGATGATATTGTAGCAATGCCATGGCCAAAGTCATGCCGGACGACTTCGACTTCTTTCCACGATCGTATCTCCTGCCGGCAGATCGCGTGGAACTGGAGATAGAGATGGACAAGGCGCCAAAGAACACGACCTACATTGTGAAGCCTCGGACCTTGTGCCAAGGCAAGGGCATCACGCTGATTCAGTCCAAAGGCAAACTACCCAATGGGCCCTGCGTCGTTCAGCGGTAAGAGTCAGCGGCAATATTTCTAATGTGGCGCTGTTTCTAAATCCTCGTGCTCAAATTTGGTTCAGCTACATCTCAAACCCATTGCTCATCGACGGCTTCAAGTTTGATTTGCGGATCTACGTGCTCGTACTGAGTGTTTTGCCGCTCCAGCTTCACATCTTTCGCAATGGACTCGGCCGCTTTTGCACGAGTGCCTTTGTGAAGCCCACGCGCAAGAATCTGAACCAGAAGCGCATGCATCTCACCAAGTACGCCTTCCGCTTGGCTTTTATAGCTCGGATCTCCTTGCTGCGTCTAATATCAGCTGCTTGTATGGCATAGCTACGCTATCAATAAGAGCAGCAAGAACTTCCAGCAGGCCACAACACAGTCCAGTGAAGCCAGCGCCAGTAAACGGAGCTTGGACACTGTGATGAAGCATATAGAGGAGACCATGGGAGCAGGTGCTAGTGATCAGATATGGCAGCAGATCCGAGCCATTGTAGTCAAAACACTGCTGTCCACTCAGCCAAAACTGCAGGCCAGCTACAAATCCTTCTTTGGGACAAATAGCAATAGTGCAAGTGCTGATGGCCAATCCAGCAGCAAATGCTTTGAGATTCTAGGCTTTGATGTCCTACTGGACTCCACAGGCCGTGCATGGCTGTTAGAAGTTAACCACGCGCCCAGCTTCGCAGGCGATTCGCCACTGGATCGGGAGATTAAAGGCGCATTGATCCACTCGACTCTGAAGCTTGTTGGGGTTACGAACGAGCAAAAGCGCTTGTTTGTGCGGCAGCGGAAGCAGGAATGGAACCAGCGGCTTTGGCAGGTGCAAAAGCCAGCGAAGGTCAAAGCGAACGAGGTTACGAGTGTAAGTCAAGCGACAGAAGCGGAGAAGCACGACAACCAAACGAGCTCTTCGGGTTTGAAGAGGCCTTCGTCATTAGAGCCTGAACAAGTGGACGATGAGGAAACGCGATCACAGGAAAGCGATTCATCCAGCTCCAATCAGAGCGAATCTTCAGCCTCAAACAACGAGGACGGGACAGAGGAGCGAGAGACGAATAATGAACTTGGACCCAGTTTGGAACTAGCCTTCCAGCGTTTTTCAATCAAGAACGTCTTCCGGAAGGCCAATCGAGTGACGCCCGTGGTACCGACCGTACTAACTCGAACATGCGAAAAATCTCCCCAACGGATCACTGCATTCTCAAACGAATTTGAGCAGATTTATCCCATAGAGATCTCTGGAGAGAACGATATGAGAGCGATTCAGCTGCAGACGCAGTATGAGAAGATTTTAGCGGCAGCGGAAGTAAACCGTTCCAAGCTTTGGAACTGAGCAAGAGAGAAACTAAACCCTCGTTTTAATTGGTTTCAATTACAACCAACACACAGCAAAAAGGCAGGACTGATGATCGTAACTCCAACACTTAGCCAGCGCGGAAGCCAACGAGGAAGCCCACAGCAAAGCCACTGCCCGCAGGCAGACTGAACTCCAGCACCTTCATGACCTGCTGGAACACGGCGTCCAAGTCCTTGGTGTCAAACTGACCATCCTAGATACACAACAAGCGCATTAGATTCATCCTAATAGACAGAATAGACATCTGTATGTACCTTGTTAATGTCCAGCATCGTCATGACGTCCCGCTCGAGTTTCTTGTAGTCCACGTCAATGTAGCCCGAGTAGCTGGCGCACTGCATGAGCACGAAGAGCGAGCCAAGCGCCACAGCGCCGACCTTGGAGATCTTCTTCATGGCGAAGCCAGAGCAGACGCCCATCATGAGGCCCCAGGAGATCTGGCCGCCCTTACCTGAGGCCAGGAAGTCATTGAACTGCTTCTGCAGATCCTCATTGCCGAACTGCTCAGGCAGCAGCTGCTGCAGAGACACGAGCGATTCGTCCATGAACGCCTGCAGCTTCTTCTTCATCTGCTCCACGAGATCTTCCGCATCGCTGTCCTTCTTGGACGACGAGGCGGCGTTCTGCGCATTGCTGGATCCGCTCGAGATGATGGTCACGCTGGACGCCACCAGCGCTGCGTTCCAGAACGACAGCGCCGATCCGTGCGCTTGGGACTGCTTGTGGCGGTTGTACTGCTGCTTAGAGCCCGATTGACTGCACCAGTCCATGTATAAGGTGAGCAAGAGCTGCAAGAAGGAGCTATGGATACGTACGTCAGAGCAGCTTGCGTGATGGCTGTGGGGACGCGGCGTGCAGCAGCGGCACCAGACTTGGGCAGCAGCAGCAGCTCCACAGCAGGGACCAGATGACGCTGCGACGTGTGCGACAGGCTTCGCGCCAGCGCCTGGCACGTCCTCGTGGCCGCCTGCGTCCTCCCTCCGGCCGCCAGCATCTTCAGATTTTGTTCTCACGTCACAAAAGTGTGCGGTGCTGAGTATGAGGTGGACCACGTCATAAGTTAAACCGACTCTGTCATCTTCGTGATGTTAAATACTCACATTTTGGCATTGAGATTCCAGTTTTGAGCCGAGATCACCGCCAGAACCAAAGTGAAGAAGAGAGAGAGAAGAGAGCGACAGCGCTATCCTCTCCCCATGGCGGCTCTCTCATCCCCAGTCGTCCTCCCTGGCGCGCAAGCTCTCTCATTACAATGTCGCTTCAGGGTCTGGAGCTACTGTGAAGCCAGCTGCTGAAGCTCAAGCGCGCCAGCGTTTACAACCGATTCGGCTTCTGAAGAGCGTCATGACAAGATCCAATGACAGCGCTCTCCGTCCTCGGTCAATCAGTCTCTGGTTGAAGGTCGACGCTGATGCTTCAACCGTTTCAACGCTGTCGTCTTCCTGCGCGCACAATCATCAGCTTCCCAGCGTCATCAGCTTTCGATGTTCACGCGGTTGGGTCCATTTGACTTGGTTTCACTATACCGGGATTTTATCAAGACCGTCATTCTGAGATCAACACTCCGTTTGATGGCGTTGCGTGTGTGACGCGAAGGTTGCGCCAAGCGCTGCGTTCCTACTGGCCCAAGACCTGTGTCCGTCGCATTTAGCAAAGCGAAGGCGACAGAAGCTCAAGAGCCATGCTGCGTCGAGTCCTACGCGCCCAGAGCGCCGCCTGGGCCTCCGCCACAGCGCCAGGAGGCCGCACAATGCCTGCATTGACGTCAATGCGCCACTTTGCGCACGCGCACGGCAAAGCGGACGAGGCTGGTGCGTTCAGCCGTCGCGCTTCTCTCATTGTGGGGAATGTGATCTGATCTGATCTTTGGGATGAGTTAGACGGCTGCTGGAACTGCCACCATGCGACGGACTGCTGCTCGTTCTTCTGCAAGTCCTGCAACGCCATCCAGCCGCTGCACGACAACACGCACTGCAACTACTTTGAGCTCTTTGAGATGTACGTCAAGCCTGTGGCTCAGTGCTGGGGATCAATGAGCAACTGATGACGCTATTGTGGTTGCTCTACAGTCCGAAGAACTTCAATGTGGAGCAGCGAAGTATGGAGAAGACCTACTGGAACCTGCAGAAGCGCCTGCATCCTGATCTCTACGGCTCCAAGTCGGAGGTAAGCTTTGCATCTCAGCTTCATTGTCGTGACATGCACTAATAATGGCAATGGCGATAGTTTGAGAAGGAGCTGTCGGCTGTGAACGCGGCTGTGATCAATGACGCCTACAACATGTTGAAGGAGCCCAACACTCGCGTCAAGTACCTGGTACGTATTTGGCTTCAGCACTGCAGGCGCTGGAACGGGTTCTCATCAATTGTGGATGATTCTAGCTGGCGTTGCATGGCATTGATGCCTTGGGTGAACAAGCCAGCACTGCGGTGGATCCGATGCTCCTTATGCAGACGATGGAGATCAGGTGCAAATTTGCTATCAAGGAGCTTTGCGATGGGGATATATGATCTAATTCCCATTGACTGACTATGCAGGGAGCGCATTGAAGAGGCATCGTCGGTCGCTGAGCTCGACGAAATTCGAGCCGAGATCTCCGCCAGCATTGACGACATCATCAAGAATCTCGGTCAAGTGTACGACAAGCAGCACGATCTGGAAGCCACGAAGCGCTACGCCGTGGAGCTGCAGTACATGGTCAAGTGCGCGGAGGAAGTGGATGCGCAAGAAGAGAAGATCGAAGATATCGCGTGATTGAAACAACAAACGAACGAAAAGCAGCCATTTCAACAGTGGTGACGACGGTGCTTGAAGCCTTTTTCGCCAGCCCCGGTCGATCATTCGGATATATTTAGTTCTGTGAGATTGCCCTCGCGTGGCGAGCTCCACGTTGTGGAACAACCAACAAGGAATCACCCATTTGTATGTGTTTGTTCTGTGTTGCTCTGCTGCTTTCACATTTGTCGCCACGACCGTTTTTTATCGTACGTACTCTATCAACGACGGCCACCACGCTGGCGCACGCTCAGCTCTAATGCTGTGCCGTTCACAAAGTTGTAGTGAGCGCACGTGAGTGTATCCTTGAGGAAGCCGATTGGTGCCTTGAGCTGCTGCTTGTTGATAGGCATGCCGCCCAATAAATCCTGCACAGAAAGTAACACATGAGTTACCTTTGTTCACCGATACAACGGCGCAAAGCGGGAACGTACCATGAGCTTTTGCTTGAGCGTGCGCACCGTGTCCTTGATGTCGACCTCTACATTTAATGTCTGTCCTTCTAACTTCCACGTCGCATTCTCCGAGTCCTGTGGCACTTGAATAGATAATTTCACCGCGCCCTGAACATACAAAACATATCGAATCAAAATGAGCGAATCACAACAGCAAGGCACAATAGCAACAAGCCAAACGTACCGGATGCAGGGCCGCAAATTCGTCTTCCGTGAGAAGCATAGCACCGTCTGTACGCTGTCGTTTCGCTGCTGGTTCTCCGTCTGCATCTGTTGGCGGCCCAGAGGTCCCCGGAGGAAGGTCGACACCAGGGGGAGCGAGAGTCACACCCGGAGGTCCCTGAGGCACGCCTGGTGGTCCCGTTCCAGGTGCTCGCATCATACCAGGAGGTCCCATAGGCATGCCAGGAGGTCCCATGCCAATTCCGGGTGGACCCATTCGAACGCCCGGAGGACCAGGCATTCCTGGATGCATCATGCCTGGAGCACCCATACCAGGAACTCCCATGCCAGGAACACCCATGCCAGGAGGAGGCAGTTGCATGGGATGACCAGGCATTCCTGGAGGGAATCCACCTGGAGGTCCGTAGGGGTTTGCACCTGGTGGCGGCATCATAAACTGTGCCGAGCCCGCATGAACAGGCAGAGGCTGTTGTGGTTCGTCGTCTTCCTCCATCTCGTCCTGCTCGTTGAAGGCAATAGCAGCAGCTTCAGCATTCGCATCCGCCGCCTTTGCTACGGCCGTGGCCTGCAGCAACCGTGCTTCTTCTTCAGCTGAGGACGCAAAGATATCGGCTCGCTTAGTCGCAAATCTTCGCAGCGAGTCGGCAATGGCTGAGCCAGCAGCGTACGAGCTCTCCTTCTGCTTCTCCAGATGACGCTGCGTCTCCTCTCGCCACTTCGGGTTCATCAACAGAATGCGCATGTGCTCGTTAGCATCAGCCGAGGGGATCACCTTTCCGTCCACGCTCAGCAATGGCTGCGCGGCAGTGGCAGCAGATTGCGCCGATCCGAGCGGCACGTAATTCTCCACGACCTTGAGCTCTGGCTTGGCCGCATCTTCGTCATCGCTCTCTTCCTCCATGTCCATATCTTCGCCATCGGACGCCTTGGCGTCCTGCTCCAGCATGGCGGCCTCAGCGGCTGCTGCCGCTACGTTCTCCGCTTCGTCATCGAACGTGATGGTCTCCACGACCACGAAATCGTGCCAATCGACCTGAGCCAGCGCCTGCCGCTCAGCGTCGCTGGCCGCGGCCTCCTGGTCCTTCTTCTCCTGCTCGCTGCGCATCCACTCGAGCTTGTGCACACTGCGATCGAGCACCTTCATGCGGTCCATGCCGTCCTCGATGCGCTTCATCTGGGCGTCGCTCTTGGCCAAAACCTGCGTGTAGCTCTCCACGAGCGCCGTGAAGTACGCAAACAGCGCGTGCGTGGGCTTGAGGAAGTCGAACTGCGGGTTGCGCTGCTCGCGCGTGGCCAGACCTGCCAGGAACGCCTTGCCGCTCAGCGCCGTGTACTGCGCAGTGAGGTACATGATCTCCTGGTCCAGCGCGCTCAGCTGCTGCGGGTGTTTGATCTTGAAGCGCTCTTCTTCGGGCGGATCCAGCGCCTTGTCCTTGAGCTTCTTGGCCACCTTGGCCGTCACGGTCTCCACGGCCTTCTTCTCCACCACCGTCTCGACCACTGGCGCCTTGGCAGGCTCAACTGCTGTTGGTTCCGCAGCGCTTGTACCTTGCTGCACAGCGCCATTGCTGGCCTCAGGCTCTCCTGCCGTCGGCGTCTCTTCTGTCTTGGAGGCTGCGGCCTCTGCGGCCTCTGCGGCCTGGGCGTTCTTCTCGATCCACTGCTCCACCGTGTGCTCATAGTACGCGTGGTACGGATCGGACGCGCGCAGGAAGGAGAACCTGGCCGAGATGGTCTCGCCGGCGATCTTGCGCTCGAAGTTGCGGCCGTTCTTGGCCACGAACTGCGCGGTCTTGTCCACCACGCCGCGGATGTCCGGCGGCGGGTAGATCAGGCCCGTCACGGGGCCCTGCGCGGTGGTCGCCATGTCCTCCATGCTGCCCTTGGCTGTAGATGCGGACCAGGCAAAAGGGCAATCGAGGTTTTATTCAAAAGGATAGATAATACGAGGTTTTTACCAAACGCAATTTTGGAGAGAGAGAGATGGAATTATGCAGGTAAAGTGGACTGTATGCGAAGAAAACATACGACCGCCGTGAGATATGAGCCGGTGGGTGTGGGTTCATGACGGTAGGCGGAGAAGGAAGAAGATCTTTTAGACGCGGTCCATGACCTCGTCCACGGGGCCGTTGAAGTCCTCGCGCGCATCCAGCTCCATGTTCACTTGGGCCTATAGCATTGAATCACCCACGGCGTTAGAAACACATGAGACAGCGTGGCGTTGTAAATAGGACTGGCCAGCATTACGCACCGTCATGCAGCCCTGGGTGGCCATGTACGTGCACTGGGCGATGCAATCGAGGATGCTGGCGGCGTCACGCAGCTCCGAGATGCAGATAGACAGGATATCGCACACGCAGGACGCAAGTTGGATGCAGTTGTTGCAGCGCTAGAGAGAGAGCGAGAGCGATTTGCAGAAAAGAGGTGAGCACAGCACCAACCAACAACAGTGCGACTTGGGCACGTACGATGATGCGATTGTCCCATTCGTCCGGGCGCAGGTTATGACGGTCCATGACCAGCATGCGCGTAGAGGACACGGCGCAGCCATTGCAGCAGAACGACTGTAAACCACACACGCGTCAGATCTCTCACTCTAGTGACCAGCTACTGCGAATACGGTTCCGTACCTCCATGCACAGACAGAGGTTCGGGCACGAGCGCTCGCCGCATTTGCCGGACTTGACGCAGGGCACGATACCGTCCATGTAGCCCTGGCAACACGTGTACTTGCTCATATCATAGTGCAGCGCCTTGCGTCGGATGTAGATCTGCGCGCAGCACGGACAGACGCACGCGCCTAGGCAGCCTACATACGCAACAAATCAGGTCAGATCGATCGCGACTTCTCGTCCGAGCAGGCGAAGAGAGAGGTCACGTACAGAGCGGCGCGGCGCCGGGCGCAGCCATCATGCTGGTCTTGAAGGTCTGCACATTGTTCTTGCGGATGTCGTCCTCGATGGGTTCTCCGGAGCACAGGAAGCACATGGCGGTGTCTTGGAGTCGTCACGGGCCCTGAAGAAAAGAAGTGGCGTCGTCATGGCGCATGTGGGAGGAGCCAGAGTAATCCAACTTTGTGGGCCACACCAACGCGCAACATTCGGACGACATGTGGGTGCAGCGGCGGACCTTATGATTGAAGGAATTGATTTTCACGGGTATTTGGTTTTGGAAGGTATTGTATGGCACAGTCTCTACCCAATGCGAGATTGTGGATACCTACAGTACACTTCCGAAAGGCAAATGATTCCTTCAGCCGGAGAAGGGATCGAACGAATCGCGACGCTTACGCGCTTTATTGATTACACTTCAGAGTTCCAGACTCTGGAAGCTCTCATGCCCATAAGATACAAAAGTCTATGCATTTATACAGTTTAGCGTGTCGGCATTGCCAGTGGAATAGCTTCATGCGCGCTCCATGGCTTCATTCTGCGCGCTCTTGTCGTGCTTGCGGGCGTCCAGTTCCACATCCACTTGGGCCTAAAGCGTACAGAGATGTGATTCACTGCGGAGACCGACGCCCTGAAGAAGAGAGCGGAGGAGCGTACGGTCATGCAGCCTTGTGTGGACGCGTAGGAGCAGTGCGCGACGCAATCCAAGATCTTGGCCAGGTCTTTGAGCTCTGGGACGCACATGGCGAAAACATCGCACACGATCGAAGTCATTTGGATGCAGTTGCTCCAGCGCTGTTAATATCGATAGCGAACGAATCCGAATCAGCAAGAGGACCAGCTCGTTCAGGATGGCAATGGGTGCATGCGTACGACGATGCGGTTGTCCCACTCATCTGGACGCAAGTGGTGGCGATCCATGACCAGCATGCGTGTTGAAGATACGGCGCAGCCATTACAGCAGAACGCCTTGCGACACACACAGGAGCACGATGGGCATGAGGTCAGATCGCAAAGACAGCTCAGCTGCTCGAATTACCCATCACACTACCTCCATGCAGAGGCAGAGGTTCGGACACGATGCTTCGCCGCATTGGCCGGAGCGAAAGCACGGGATCGCGCCATCCATGTAGCCCTGGCATCACGCGTATCTGGACATATCGTTGTCCAACGCCTTGCGCCGAATGTAGATCTGAGCGCAGCACGGACACAGGCTCGCGCCCATACAGCCTATTACATATTGATTGCATCAGCACGACGCTTTCCACGTGAATCCGCATACATGACGCACATAATGGGTTCACAGTCGACGCCTCGAGCATGTTGACTTTGAACGTCTGGCCGTTGTTCTTGCGGACCTCATTCTCGATCGGATCGCCTGGGCACAGGAAGCAGAGGCACATGACGACCTAATTGACTCAGCAGCAGCACCAAGAGAGACTGAATAACGCCCTCTCTTGGATGGCTCTCCTTCCTATGAATGCGGCCGTTTCAGGCTGTTACGAATGTATCCATGCTGGTAATCAACACTTAACAGATATCCACTTTGCATAACATTCTTTATTTTTCCGTGCAAATTTGATTTTCATCTTCATTGATTACATACAGGGCTAGGGCTTATCTTCCCGGATCCGATGTGGTCCACGTCAGTTTCTTTTTCGCGCAGTTGGTGTGGTCAGCAACGCGGTGTGGGACACGCTAAGAGCCAAAAATCAGCGGTACGCTGTACCAGTTCCGCCCTCCTCGTTCCGTTTGCTCAGAGCGCAAGAACACCCATCCGGCAGCAACAGCCTCGAGAGGAAGCGAGACGCCGCGAGTGCGGGCAGCAGCAGAGCAGAGCAAGAGCCACTGAGGGGGGAGAGCGCGTATGTGGCGACGTCGTGGCTCCTATGGCGGCGGCGGGTCGCAGCGCGGCAGCATCACCGACTCGCCAGGCTTGACGTCCACGTCCACATCACTCACGGGGTTCCCGTCCAACATCAGCACGCCCATCGGCTTCTACGGCAGCGACTCGATTGACCGCGCGCTCGTGTTTTCGATTGAAGTGCCCACGCCAGGACCACTGGGCCTGGATCTGCGTGCGCGCCATGTGCAACGAGAGAAGCCGCAGCGGGGCGCCGTCGTGAAGGGCTTCCGGCCGCTCGCTGACGGCAAGCGCGGGTATGTCGAGTCCACGGGCCGCGTGAAAGTGGGCGACATCCTGCAGATCATCCACAAGACCGAGATCGATGACCTTCCGTTTGATCAGATCGTGCAACAAGCGTTGCAGCTTCAAAAAGACCCAGAAGCGTGGCCATTGAAGCTGGAGTTTCGACGCGAGCGATTGGACTCCGGCGGTTCTTCGCAAACGAATGCAAGTTCCTCGGCTGCGAATACGCCCACGAGGCCGAGAAGGTCGAGCTTCTTCCGGTCGTCGATCATCAATCCAGCGCAAGACGGCAACTTCAATGAAAAGCTCAACTACTTCCGCGGGTTCTTTGCGAACAAGATGCCCACGGGCGGCGCTGCGCCCAAGCAGGAGAAGCCGCCGATGCCATCGACCGACACAGTGAACGAAATGTACCGCGAGCTGCTGGTCAAGCGTGGAGTGCCCGAGGATGTGATGGACGAACTGACACGCATCGAAACGCTGGACACGAAATGGCACGTTGCATGGCATGCGCAGCAGAATGAAAACGAATCGCATACGCAATCGCAGAGCGATGAAGCAGGTCGATTTGCAGAGCGTTTGGTGGAGTTGAAGTGGGATAATAAGGGTCTCAAGGAACTCGAAGCGTTGCGCAACAAGATCTCAGTTGGCTCGACCGAATGGCTCGAAGCGTTTTTGGCCAGTTTCGGTTTAGACTATTTGACCATGAAGCTGCCGGATCCATCACCGTTCCCGATTGAGCATTCCAAGTACGAAAAGGCTACGCGTATATGTGAAGTGATCCTGCGTATCCTGCGGTCGTTGACTCATTTTACTGCTGGTGTTGAAGCGATTACGAACACGCCTGGCCTTGTGAAGCGTGTCGCCCTGTGCTTCCATACTGATAGCGCCGATTTGAAGAAGTACACACTGCAACTACTGGGTATCGTGTGCTATAACAGTGCTGCCGGACACCACGCTGTGATCGAGGCATTCGACCATTACAAGGAAACTAAAGGTGAATCAATCCGGTTCAGCTGCCTTCGCGACGCGCTACGATCAGCCCGGTACTCTTTGGTGTTCAAGGAAGATGTGCTGAGTTTTGTGAATATTATTGTCAACAAGGCGATCCGACTTGAAGACCGACTAGCCATCCGTTCGGATTTTATGTCTCTCAAAATGGCGGGTTATTTTGAAGAAATTCGAGCCAAATCGCAAGCAATGCATCGGTCTAACTCGTACCCAGAGCGCTCGGTTGATATTGAGCCGGCTACGCCAACACCTAAGGTGGTCCGTTCTCCTACGCTTGGTCCAGTCCCACGGACTTCGATATCCCCGACACCGAACAAGGGTTCTATGACGCCTAATACACCCAATGGTATGCCTTCACCTATGCCCGACCTGTCAAAAAGAAGCACAAGCATCCAGAATGGAGGATATCTATCGGATCGAAGACCTTCTCATTCATCTGCAATGGCCATGAGCAAAAGTGCTCCAGCTTCACCAGTGGATAGATCCGATCAATCTTCGCCAATGACGCCTATCGTGATGCGGACTTCTCTTCCAACAGCACCCGATGGTACAAGCAAGTATGGTGGCACTATCATCAGCAGTACTGTCACTCAGTTGCGAAATCAACTGGATAACATGGAAAAGCAGATTGATGTGTTCGAGCGATTTATGGAGGATGATCGTCAAGATACAATCTACAAACGCACGGACTTGTCGTCAATAGAGGGTGTTTTCCACGCACTGTCTGAAAATGCTTCTAACGATCCCGAGCTGCACTCATGCTTTCTCTCAATATTGCAGCAGCTTCTGTTTATTCCTGCTGATCGTGTCATCGGCAAAGAAATGTGGGCACTTTGTGAGCGGCTTATGAAGCAAATTACATTACTCTCACCAGTCGAAGAAGTGAAAGCATTTGAACTTGGATACGACGACCGAAAGGCGCTGCTGAAGATGAGAGATCGCTACACCGCTTTTCTTCAAAAGTGTGCTGAAGAGGACCCATCATTTCAGTACCAGATGGGTCCTGTCATTTTGATTGGAAACAAGCGGAGGGATCATGGTGACGATCTTGTGCTGTCGGACGATACTGCCGAGGAGACTGACGAAGAAGACGATCATATTTCAGCAAAGGATCATCCTGAACTCATGAAGTACTTCAAACTATTGAAAATGGGAATGCCTATTCAACACGTCCAGATGAAAATGGGAACCGAAGTGAAAGGCTTTGACGTGACCATTCTTGAGACGCCAGACAAAGTAATCTCACTTAAGCCGGAAGAGCCCACAAAGGTAAAGAAGGGAATCCGTGCTGAAGAGCACGAAAAGTATGCCAAGTTTTTCAAGCTGAAAAAGATGGGAATGCCGATGCCGCATATTCAGCTGAAGATGTCTGCTGAAGGGCTTGATGGCAACATTTTGGAGACTCCAGACCTGCTGTTGGATAAAGAAGGCAAAGAATTAAAAGAAACCAGTGGGGAGGAGCCAATTGGATTTGCTGGTATTCCGGTCAAGGAGCACGAGAAGTTCGCGAAATATTTCAAGCTGATGAAAATGGGAATGCCTTTGGAGCACATCAAGTTGAAAGCATCTGCTGATGGCCTGGATGGTTCGCTGCTAGACACACCGGACCAGATGCTGGACGAAGAAGGCAAGATTTTTGTGCTTGGTGGTGCCTCGAAGCCAAAGGGTATCCCAGTAAAGGAGCATGATAAATTTTTGAAGTATTTCAAGCTGATGAAGATGGGCATGCCAATTGATCATGTCAAACTGAAAGCATCCGCAGATGGACTTGATGGAAATCTTCTGGATACCCCAGATGCCATGTTGAATGAAGATGGTAGCAAGTTCGTGGAAGAAAGTGCTGCCCCAAAGGGAACTCCAGTGAAAGACCACGATAAATTCAAGAAGTTCTTCAAGCTGATGAAAATGGGAATGCCTGCGGAGCAGGTAAAGCTTAAGGCATCTGCTGAAGGGCTCGACGGCAACTTGATTGACACACCCGACAAGTTGTTGGATGATGACGGCAAAGAAATTGTCGATGCTGGCGCAGTGCTACCGAAGGGCATTCCCGTGAAAGAGCATGCGAAGTTCGCCAAGTTTTTTAAACTTCTTAAGATGGGAATGCCGATAGATCACGTGAAGCTGAAGGCATCGGCAGAAGGATTAGATGGACAATTGCTCGAAACGCCAGATAAGGTGGTCGATGAAGAAGGCAAAGAAATCAAGGAGCCAGTGAAAGGAGTACCTGTGAAGGAACACGAGAAGTTCGCGAAGTTCTTTAAGTTACTGAAGATGGGCATGCCATTAGAGCACGTTCAATTGAAGGCAACGGCAGAAGGATTGGATGGCAAACTTCTTGGCACCCCGGATGTACTCGTGGATGAAGAAGGAAAAGAAATGAAAGCAGGTGGAGAAGGCGCTACTGGAGGCGCTACCATCAAAGTATGTGAACATCCAAGTTATGCCAAGTATTTTAAGTTATTGAAGATGGGAATGCCACGACCTCAAGTGGATCTAAAGCTAGGTGCTGAAGGTCTGGATGCGAAACTCTTGGACACTCCTGACGCGATGATTCCCGAGAAAGCACCAACACCTGCACCTGCAGCTGCGAAGGTACCAGTAAAACCAGCAGTTGTCGCGCCGCCAAAACCAAAGCTGCGTAATTTATACTGGAACGCTGTCAAGGCTGAAGTCACGACAGGAACTATTTGGGAGAAGCTGGACGTGGATAAGCCTGCTGAGAAAAGTAGTGAGCCGGTTACGCCAGCGGCAGCACTCAATGATTTATTCAAACGCCACGCGAAAAATGCTGAGCCTGAAAAGCCGAAGGCTCCGGAGAACGACGCGATTTTGGATCAATACGTCGCAAAATTGTCGGAAATTTTTGTTAACAAGCCAGCAAAGGCAAAGGAGTCGACTGCCGACGAAAAGAAACCGGCAAAGCGACGAGCTCCTACACGTGTTGCTCTTATTGATGTAAAGCGTGCGAACAATATTGGTATCATGCTTGCTCGATTCCGCATGCCTTATTTCAAGATTAGAAATGCGGTCTTGCTCGTCGACAAGGATGTTCTTTCACTCGAAAAGGTATCAGCCATGATTCAGTTTGCGCCAGAGCCCGAAGAAATTGAGGTCGTCAAGGGCTACACAGGCAACCCCAAGCTCCTGGGTGACGCAGAGCAATACTTCCGCGAGATGTTGGATGTTCCTCGTTTGGCAACCCGCTTGCAGGCTGTCAATGCCACTTGGCAGTTCGACACGTATGTCGATGAGCAACAAAAGCTTATGGATTCAGTGACGAATGCATGCCGTGAGCTCAGTGAGTGCGAGCATCTGAAGGAAATTTTCAAGTTTGTTCTCTCGTTGGGTAATGCGTTGAATGACGGTACCACTCGCGGTGGTGCCAAGGGATTCCGCTTGGACATTCTGCTCAAGCTGAACCAAGTGAAGGCAAGCGATAATTCAATCACGCTGCTCAACTACGTGGCTCAGGCGCTGCGTGCAAAGAACCCAGCGATCCTGGACTTCGACAAGCAGTTGCCATCAATTGAAAGTGCTAGTCGAGTGACTGTCCAGGTTCTCAAAGCAGGTGAAACGGCCGTTCGTAAGGCTGCAACGCTGATTTGCGATGAGCTCGAGGCCCACGCGAAGCTTGCACCGGTTGAATACACGCAGCCGCCTGTCGAAGAAGTCGTTGAGCCTGTTGTCATCACGGACCGCTTCCAGGAAGTTGTGAAGCCGTTCGCTGACCGTGCCAAGAAGATGTCGGAAGATGTCGCCAAGTCGTTGGACGACATGATGAAGTGCTTCCAGGACACGGCTTCGTTTTACGGCGAGGATGGTGCGAGCCCTGAATGCGGCCCGGACTCGTTCTTCTCGATCTTCTACTCGTTCGCCAAGTTGCTGCAGACCGCCGACCGCGACAACGAGCGGAAGCGCATCGCTGAAGAGCGCCGCATCCGCCGTGAGGAAGAAACCAAGAAGCGTCTGGAGCAGCTCAAGAACAAGAAGGCCAGCAGCTTTGCGTCATTAAAGACAGGCGATGTGGACGACATTGTGCACAAGATCCGAGCCAAACGTATTGCCGAGAAGCGCATGGTGTTGATGGAGGCGGATTCTGCCGAGCGCGGCCGTTCTTCGTCCAATTCGCGGAGCGCGCCGACGCCGCCTGTGTCCTCGTCATCGCAGCCCTCCCAGCAGCAGCCGTCCTCCAGTATTAGTAGTAGCAACGCAGCTTCATCAGCTACGTCCAACAGCGTGCAAGTCGCCGCATGAGTTGTTTGTCGTCCCTGAAGATCGAAATGAACGTATTGTGGTTGTCATGTTAGCAATTCGTACCCTGTCGCACGGAAAGCCTGTCCCTAATTTAGGTTCTCTGCGTGCGCCGCCATTAGAGGACAACGGTCTCATGGCTGAGTATCTGGCCTTCGCGGCGTCGCTCTCGCAGCAGCTGCGTGGGTTTGTGCAGGAGACGCAGCTCTGCGTGCAGCTGGCTGAGTTTGTGTCCTGCGCTCGTCAGCCGGAGCATTTCGTGCCGCGCGACGCGCTGCAGCGGCATTTGGTATTGCTGACTTGGTGTGGCTATGGTCATCCTACGAGACGCTCATGGTGCCTTTGTGTCTACTTAGCGACAATGTCACAAAGAGAAGCACAGCTGCTACGAGTCGCATCAGGTAACGTCTGCGCGTTCTGTGTGGGCAGCGACCGCCTCACGTGATGCTTTGCAGTTCTTTTACGTGCATGCGCCAGGCGTGTTGCGTGTATCATCAGAGGAAGAAAGCTCTTCTGCTGCCGCTGAGACAGACCGGAGAGAAGAGGATGAGGAAGAGATTCGAAGTGTCATGGAGCCGCAGAGTTCAGATTCCGTTGCTGAAGCGTCTCTCGATGACGAAGTGCTGGCCTTGGCTCAGTTTGAAGCCGCAGTTCGACGCGTATCTGATGATGTGGGCGTGTTTTATCAGCAAGTGCAGCAGTGGAAAGCGATACCACGCGACTTTGAGCGCCTGGTCTGGCAGAGTGAAGTGGTGCCGAAGCAAGCCATCGAGCGATGGATCATCGCAGAGTTGAGTCGCACAGTCTTTGGGGCAGAACCTCTTGAGATGGAGCTTGTGGAATACATTATGGGACTCTTGGACCATCCAGAGTTTCGAGAGCCTGATCTGCTGGTCATCGAGCTGCACGAGTTCCTGGGCAAGCATGTTGCGGTAAGAAACACAATCGAGGACTGGGCTTTTAAGAGTCGTGTACTGACCGATTGCGTGTGGATTGTAGCGCTTTGTGCTCTCGTTGTGGAAATTCCTCGTGACAGAGCTTGGCATGCAAGTCGTCTTTGTAAGTCCATTGCCTCTGCTGCGCTGTTGTGCGTACTCTCATTCTAGTTGTCTAACTGGGGATAGAAAACGAATCAATCGAAAGTGGAGAAGGAGATCCAAGCCAAGATCATCAAGGACAAAGCGGCTGAGAAAGAACGGACGCTATTGACACCCAAGGAAGCGACCGAGAAGCCACGGTCCCATGAGCCGCGAGATTATAAACGACGGCGTCCATCGTATCGAGGCAGAAGCGGTGGGCAAAATGCTCGCTGCGCTCTTCGTGAGCTCCTGGCAAATCAAATGCTTGATTTGAGCCAATCTACTGGTCGAAAGCTTGCTGAGGAGCCCAATACCAGCAACAACGACAATGCTAAGTCAAACACTCAGATCGAAAGTAGAGCTCTCGATTGGATGACGTTCACAGATCCGCTTGCTGTGCGAGATATGGAGCGAGAAGGCAAAGCAGCTGAGAGGAAGAGGTACGTTTCTGGATGGAAGCTCAATAGTGTGGCTACTGAAAAATTGATATCGCTTCTTGTAACTAGGCCCGCCAATTTTATTGATCAAGACTGTGGTCGTAGTCGAAGGTCTCGAAGTCCCCATAGAAGCCATCGCGATCGTTCTCAACCCCGCGCGCAATCGCGGAGTCGGAGTCCACGCCGTCACCGACATAGGAGTAGAAGTCGACCACGAGAGGGCCGTCGAACTCGTAGTCCAAGTCGAAAGCGTCGCTCACGTTCACGCAGTCAACGAAGGGAAGAGCGGCACCATCACAGAAGATCGTGATCCATGGATGCACCGGTACCAGCGATAGTTTCAAGCTGAGAAGGCCATATATTAATACATGGATCTTGCCCGATGGCCTCCCGATAGATCCATCGCACCCCTCGAGCATCTGGACGCAAGGAGAAGCAAAACGACCTGCTGTCGACCTCGCAAATAGAATGCTTACGCCCCCTCCCAGCGGTTCCGCTTTTCGTGCTCTGGTCTGGCGGCGACTGGCCGCGGAGCAAATGGAAAGACGATCGCACTCACCAAGTCGCTCTCAACGCACCAGCCAAGATCTCCACCACGATTCCTTTCAAGCTCTAGAAGCTCATTTAGCATTATGTCGTCCAACCGATTCTCCGGTCCTCAGAGCCAGAACAACAACAATTTTCTCTCGGAGCGATCAAGCACGCGCCTGAACAAGCCTCCCGGCGGAGGCTCCACGGTCGGCTCGCTGATCTTCGGCGGCGGCAACGACGAGCCGTCGTACCTCGATGAACGCAAATCCCGGCGCTTCCACAATCGAGCTGAGCAGCCCGAGCACAACCCGGCAGCCGATAACTCCTACTATGGCAAGCCCACGAGCATGCAGCAGGACCGCGACAGGATCACCGCCGCTCCGGGTGCCGTCGGCAAGGACGCGCTCGTCGTCGCAGCCGGTGGGCGTCGGAGCAGCCAGCAGCAGCAGCAACAGCAGCAGCAGCAGCAAGGCATATCGGCCTCGGCGTATTTTGCTGGTGGCCAGCATCAACAGCAGGAAGGTGCAGATGGAGGCGAACAGCGTCGCACCAGACGCATGTACGGCCCTCCTGGTGGCGCGTCTTCTTTCAAGCTAGGCTAGTGACATGGAATTTGGTTTCTCTCTCTTAAGATATGAAAATGAAAATGCAGACCTATGAACATCTAAACCAAACAGCCTTTGTTGCTTTGTTTTTTCATTGGCTTGACACCGAAGCGCTGGAGCTATGAATAAGGCTCTTCCGATAAACACCGGTCTTGATGTCTCTAAATCAAGCCATGACGAAGAACAAGTTTGCATCGCGGTTCTGGTCTAGAAATAGACGGCTTTCATGATATTTCAAAGGAGAGCATCCAGTCTGAATGCCCAGAGCCTGAAAGCTGAGGGCGAATGGGATGCGCGCCGTCCCGCAATATCGTTCGGCCGCAGGCGTTCGATGTCGTGACTGTGCCGTCTGCCGCTACTCCTTCTGCCGGCTTTGGAGCAATCAAGAAGAAGTCTAATGCACTGCATCCGGAGCCGAACACCCCGGCGCCAGCGAATGCACCGGGAGCTGGCGCCAGAGCCGATGCAGGTTCCCTTCAAGCTCTGTCGGTGTCGGCACCGGCCGGTGCTTCAATCGGCAGTATGGGGCCAAGTATGGAGTTATTACCTACAGGAAAGCAGAGACTGGATCGCTTGTCGTACGAGGAGCTCGGCGTTCAGTTCCTCAAGGCGGTTAAGGCCGGCGATGTTGCTGGCATGGAGTGCATCGAGCTCCACGTGGCGCGCACCAAGCATCCGTCATTGATCGATATCCGAGGCATGTGGGAGAGCACGCCGCTGATCTACGCCTGTCAGTATGCGCATCCAGCGGCCGCGACGTGGCTACTAGAACGAAAGGCTGATATCAACCTGCAGAATGAAAAGGGAGTGACGCCGCTGCTGCTCGCGAGTCTCGAAGGCATGACGGAGGCTGTGGCCTGCATCCTCCGGATCATGAACGACATCAGCTCTCGTCCTACGACGCTATCGCCTTCGCAATCAGAGACTCTTCTGGTCGTGGAGGAGCCAGGCGCAGTCGCAACACCGAGCATCAGAGTGGACAAGCAGATCGGTGTGGTGTACAACTCGCAGACCGATCTCAACGCTCGCGTGAATCCGTTGATTGCTGCTAGTATGAATGGTCATGCAGAGATCGTGGCGTTATTGATCTCCGAAGGCCAGGCGTCAGTGAATACTGCCGTGAGTCTCAGCACCACGATCAGCTCGCCAAAGCAGTTTGCTCTGCTCTCAGCAGCCAAATACGGCCACGCGGACGTCGTTCGGCAGCTCATGGAGCACGGAGCTGACCCAAATAACTGCGACGGCAATGGGAACCACGCTCTGCTGCTCTGCTGCGAAGCCAACAAGGAAGATTGTGCGCTGCAATTGCTGCGAATCATCAAGGACAACGACAGATCAGAGATGGAAGAAGCGGACACCGGATTGATCTGGAAGGCGCCCAACTGCCACGGCTTCACGGCGCTGCACTTTGCATCCTCACATGGTCTGCTCAAGGTCTGTGAGTTCATGCTGCGAGATCTGCAGTGGCAGAGTGACACGGCGTTCGTGAACCATGTGACCAGTACGCGCAGCGAGTGCGCAGTGCTGATGGCCAGTCGTAAGAAGCACTGGGAGGTGGTGGAGCTGCTGATCGCGTGTGGGGGTGACGCGCAATTGGCGGATCGCGGTGGCACTTGCGCTCTGCAGGTGATGCGAAGAGAGAATCAGGACGATCTTGTACGGCGCTGTGTACGTCCAACTGTTGTAGCAATACCGGAGCCCCAACATCCTGAGGTGCCGGTGTCGATAGCAGAGCCAATCAATACGGCCACAGAAGAACGAGCACAACCGAAGGAAGCAGATATTGACAGTCAAAGGGTGCCTGAAACAGCAGTCGATAAGCAGGATCCCGCAGAACCAGACCTCTTGTCGGTGACGATCACACAAAATGACGCCAGCTCGGTGTCAAAGTTCGAAGAGACACCGGTGCCAACGTTGGTCTCGATGCCAGACGTGCCAATATTGGTGTTGGCACCTGAATCTCCAGCGGTGGTGTCGATGCCTGATTTATCAACGGTGGCGTTGGTACCTGAACCGACAGCAACAAAACACAACTCATTCGATGAAGAGAATGACTCGATCGCGGTGCCAGTGATCTTAGCACCAATAGTAGAACCAGCACCGGTGCAGGCACCAATGTCGGACCGTCTAATGACCACGCGATGGCACACGCAGTCAGCATTGCCTAGCAGCCAAGAGCAACTGCCTGAAGCAGAAGAAGCGAAGAAGACGACGGATCGGTTGATGAGTTTTGCTCCACGAGTGGTCGAATCTCAGGAGGAAACTATCCAGCCACTGGTTTCATCGCTCAACACAGAGCGGGAGTTTGAGCCGCTGATAGCTCCCCAGCGGATCCTGGTGCCAGCATTGGAGATTAAAGCACCAGCACCAGACGACAGTTCCTCAGTACCAACGGAGCCGGTGGTTGAGAATTCGCGCTTTTCATCGCGACGTATTGGCCCCACACTCACGAGTCTGCCAACGAGACCCGAAGAGCCAAAGCTCCCGGCTCTGCCTCTTCCAGAAGACCCAGTGGCACCAGCAATAGCTGAGACTGAGGAGGAGCAGCCACTGTCTCCTAAGAAGCACCACCGCTCAAGACGGAGCACCGCCAGCGATACGACAGAGACGTCGCCTTCGAGCTCTCCCACGAGACGCAGCAAGAAGAAGCTCCACAAGAAGAAGGCAAAGGCAGGCGATTCCCCAGTCAAAGACAGCGGTCCTTTAGCAGAGATGGTAACTTAAAGGCTCATGACATGCAGCTCTCTCTCCTTCTCTCTCTCGTTAGAACGGCCGGATGTGGTTCGTGCCTCTCAGCGAGTTCTTGAGCGCTTTGGGGTCGGCCCAGGACGACGCCATGTAGTCCTCGGCGTCGTCGTCCGCCGCCTTCTTGAGCTCCTCCTGCTTCTTGAAGTAGAACGCCATCATGGCCTTGCGCTCGTCCTCGCTCACGCCGGGCTCGCGGCAGGGCATGCCGCCGCCCTTGCGCTGCAGCTTGGCGATCACCTTGGTCTTCTCGTTCTTGCCCACGAGGTCGCGCACCAGTTGGTCGCGGAAGAACTGCTTGCCGGCCCACCAGAGCTCGGTCGTGTCCTCGGCCGTGACCTCGAGCGCGCTGGAGGTCTCGGCCAGCGCGACCTCGATCTCGGGGGCCGAGGCCGCGTCCAGCAGCAGCTTGATGGGGTCGTGCGGTGGCAGACCCATGGGGAACGCCATCATCACGGCGCCGCGGATATTGGCGATCTTGTCGCCCAGCACGGCCGCGTCCATGACCACCTTGCGGCCGATCTGCGTCTGGCTGTTGAGGTACTGCTTGGCGTCCTCAGCCACACGAGCCATGACGTCCTTGAGCTGCGGACTCACGCCCTCGCCCGTGCGCAGCCCCAGCGGGTCGGCCTTGTAGAACTCGCCCCGCTGCTTACGGTCGGCGTCTTCCTCGTACTGGTCCAGCCCCTGGGCCTGCGGATGCTTGGCCACACCGTGCGTCCCAAGCGACGGTAGCGCGTCCGCCAGCACGCCCAGCTGGAGCCGCAGGTTGTTGATGCGGCACAGTTCACGGATTAGCGCGTCGTTGGCCGTGGCCGTGCTGGTCTCGTACAGGAACTCGTTCTTGTCGCCGCGCTTCACGTGCACGACCACCATGTTGTTGATGTGGGATGCGGCCCTGATGCAGCAGATTCGAGTGTGGCCGACTCATTTGCGGCTCGACCGCAGGGCCGCGCCGCTTCAAAGGAACGGGCTACTGGTTGGAATAAAACGTTTGTTTGATTGGGAATCTAACCAATGAAATCTTACAGGAATGGTCGTATGATTTCGTCGCGAATAGTACAGTATTGTGGCGTGACTGGGAGGAGCTCTGCGAGAAGGAAGAAGCAAGCGCATGGCGGCCGAGGGCGTGAGCTCTCCAGGCGCGGCCTGGCCGGCGGAGGCGGAGCTGCCAGTGCAGCGCAAGCTCAACATGGAGGCGGACTTCGGCTCCGCGACCGAGAGCGAGGGCGAGGAGCTCATGACGGTCTACGAGCTGCTGCAGGAGGTCGACCGCCTCGAGTCGGTCGTGCTGCAGATGAGCAAGACGGACAACGGCGAGGACGACAACGAGAGCGAGTGCGGCGACTTCTACCCGTCCATTAGCATCGACCAGAGCCCGATGCGCCACTCCGTGCACTCGCTGGACGCGCGCTCCAGTCTGCATCGCACGAACCGGTCCGGTAGCGGCGCTTACGACCTCCGCCGCAGTAGCGTGGGCCGAGACAGCGACGTGTCCTCTGTACGTGGCGGGACGCCCTCCGAGGGATTCACGACGCCCACCAAGCCGCTGGGTGGCTCGGCACGGGTCATGCGGACTGATCCGCGACCCACGACGCGCGTGGCGGCGCTCACGCGGGAGAACATCTCGCTGCTGCCGACGCCGCGACGACTCAACACATTCACAGGCTCAGTGTGCGGCAGCCACACGTCCAAGACGTCGGTGCGCACGGACGGCGGCGCCGTGTTCTCGCGGCTGTACCAGCCGGATTTCTACAAGACGCGCGAGCTCAAGCTCCAGGCCATCCGCGACCGCCAGGAGAACGTCAACCTGAGCTCGTTCATGCCCAAGACCAACAGCCGCCGCATGTCCATGTGCTCGCGCGACGGCTCCATCGGCGGCAACTCGTCCATCGGCTCGATGCAGTCGGCCAAGACCGACGTGACCAACGTCTCGAGCCGCCTGTACGACCCCGAGTACCTGCGCAGACGCAGCGCGCGGCTGAACCGCATGAAGGAGGAGCGTGAGCTGCGCGACTGCACGTTCGCGCCCACGATCAACCGCCAGCCCAAGTGATTGGGATACACCTTTTGTTCGGTAGTGTGGCGTACACTAAATAAGGCACTTTAATCCCATAGGTAGCTTTGCGTGGTCTCAAGTCAACATGCATCGCAAGAAGCCGTTCAGTGGCAAGGCCAAGAAGCAGCAGGTACTGCTGAGCCTCTAACTGCAGCCACAGCCAGCGCTGCAGAGCATTTGTGGGCGCATGTACCATACTCACGCGGCTTTTGCATCAGCTGAAGGACAAGCGAGAAAAGAATCGCGCCAAAGACGCGTGGGCTGCAGCTGCAGAGGAAGAAGCAGCGTTGGCAGCAGAGCATGGCGTTGCTGCCCCAATTGAAGTGTCACCAGCTCCAGCTCCTGTGCAGGTATGTATTTCACACTATCGCCATTACAATGCAAGCTGATGATAACAATGCATGCAGAGTGGGCGAGGGGATCTGCGCACTGTGTTCCAGTTGGAGCCCAAGGAAGTCATTGAAGCTCGGAAGAAGGACGCCACGCGGCCGTGCGTCTACGCTGCGGACCGCGGCCAATCGCAGTCAATCTATGCCTACGGCATTCAGGATCCGCAGAACCAGCCGCCGATTCTGCGCAAGCCCGAGTGGTCCCATACCATGACGGCGGAAGAGCTGGATGCAGTGGACCACGCAGCTTATGCGCGATGGATCGCGGCAATGGACTCCGAACAAGCCGAGCGACGAGCTGCAGGGGAGACGGATGCTATTTTGAACCTGTACGAGCGGAATCTCGAGGTCTGGCGCCAGCTCTGGCGCGTCATGGAGCGCTCCTCCGTGCTGGTTCACCTGGCCGATGCGCGGTGTCCTCTGCTCCACATCAGTGACCAGCTCATGGACTATCTCGAGACAGCCTTCCCGTCTAAGCGGATACTGCTCGTGCTCACAAAGGCCGATCTTGTGGCGCCCAAGCGCGTGCAGGACTGGGTGGAGTACCTCCAGCAGCGGTACGGCCAGCAGATCCCAGTCTTGGCCTACAGCAGAGAGAACGAGGACCAGAGCAACGCGATCCTGATGCGCACGATCGGAGAGCTCAGTGCGACTGTCAAGCTTGGAGAAGGCGAAGAATACGACGACGACGACACTCGAACGCTGACGATCGGCTTTGTGGGCGAGCCGAACGTGGGCAAGAGCTCGCTCTTGAACAACCTCTTTGGTCGCAAACTCGTGAGCGTCTCGGCCACGCCAGGCCACACAAAGCACCTGCAGACCCACTTTTTCGATCGTGTCGAGATGCTGGAACGCCCACGTTGTGAAGTCGAGCGTGTGGTCGTGTGCGACTGTCCGGGCGTGGTTTTTCCACGATTCAACGTGCCGCTGTCGCTCCAGATCCTGTTTGGCAGCTTCCCCATTGCGCAGACGCGTGAGCCGTTCAGCGCGATTCGCTTCATGGCCGAGAACTGCGATCCGCATTTGCACGCGGTTTACAAGCTCAAGCCGGTCGAGGAAGACGACGGAGGTGAGGAGTGCGTTGGCATTGAAGTGCTGCTTGCAGAGTCTCTAATGATTGTGGGGTTTTCAATGGTCAGACTGGTCGCCGTATTTGCTGTGCGAGTCGTACGCCAAGCAGAGAAGCTTCTATATCAAGGGAGGACGCCACGATGTGCATCGAGCCGCGAACCAATTGCTGCGGGACACGCTCAATGGGAAGAAAGTCGTGCTGTCGTTTCCTCCGCCTCAGTGCTGATCGATTTGATTGGAAACGACTTTGAAAAACCCAAATGGAAGAATTGATGAAAATGAACATGGAGGTTGCTTTCAGAAGGATTTGCAGATTTCTGTATGGCGGCTGACGTTCCATTATTAAAGAAACGTTCTGTCCGACGAACGACCATCAGATCAAGTGATTTCGAGTGTTCACGATGGTACAGTAAGGCAGGACGTGATTTCTTAATTGGACGGTAGTGCTCAGAAGTCTTGGGCTCAAGAATGGTCCAAGCAAACATGAAAGCCAACACAAGGCCGGCAGCTGATGAGAGGATGCGAATTGACCCGCTTCGGCCTACTACGTACTTGTGACCAACAGAGGAACCGGATGATGGGCTTGCTTCGAAGAGCTTCAGTCGATCATTAACCCTTGGGTGGCAAAAGTGCTTGCAGGGAAATTACCCCCAAGGCCAAGCGCTCGCTAACTATTGGTGTAAACAAAACAGGCATCATCTCAGCACATGCGCCATGAAAATGCGCTCAGCGTGCAAGACTCGCACACGACCACGACCACGGGTGCCTTGTAATAGTGGTGATGCTGTAAGCCTAGAATATTGCTTGACTTCGAGTGGTGTGGTGTGATGTTGAGGGCGACGCGCGAACACGTGTGGAGAGCGTGCACTCGAGTGTCTCGATTGGCAGATGCCGTTGTGCATGAAGAGAAAATATTTCCAGTGCAATGCCAATACCTCTTGCTGCATTGGCGGAATAATTGCACCTTGTTTTGTACTCAGTGCGCCTCTTGTGTTGACAGTTGACAGTAATTTTCAAAAATGTACAGTATAGGCCAAGCAAGTGTAGATAATTTTATCCAATGAGGTTGCAGGACTATTTTATTTCTTTCTCTAGGGTTGATGATATAATATGATGATGATGAAGTAATCTGCACGACGAAATTACGTAATATTTCAAGCCTAGAACTCAAAATTACAGTGATGGACAACACAAAATTCTTTCTCAAATGAACTGATGATGCCTTTAGAGCAAGACCCCAATAAGACCCTGAGCCATCGCACACACATAGTTCCCCAGAGGCTCTCACCCTGATTCCTACTGTATCGATGCGTATCGCAGCTGCATCCTTCTCTTGCGCTGGATGCGTCTGGATCTTCTGTGCATTTCCGTAATTTATTTTAAAATTAGCGGTCGCCGCAAACTGATCGTAAATTACGACCGCCTCCCACTTGCGGTGTACAGAAATGCTGCGAGCCACCGCGAACCACGCGCCGCGCCGCCGGGAGACCGACAATAGCAGCAGCATGGGCGGCCAGGACCACGACTCCAGCGCGGCCTCGCGGGCCGCACCCCCGCCCCCGCCCAAGGGTAAGCCCGGCCGCAAGCCCAGGGCCTCGCCCACGACCGCGACCCCACCCACGGGCCTGAGCCGCCGCACCACGCCAGACATGGACCCACCTGAGGATGCTGAGACCAACGGAAGCGGCCGCGCGCATCCCCGCTGCATGAGCTGCGGCAAGAGCGAGAACCCGCAGGAGCTGATGAAGTGCTGCACCTGCGCCAACGTCTTCCACGCGCAGTGCGCCAACCTGCCGCTGGCGCCCGAGGAAGGCGGGAACTTCTTCTGCCGGTGGACGTGCTTCGCGCAGTTCCACAAGACCAAGAGCAGCGGCAACGTGCTCGAGCGCATGGACTACGGCGCGCTGGCAGCACGCGTCCAGGCCATGCTGGCGCGCGGCGCGCGGCCCCGCCGTCTCTCGCCCGGTCTTCCGCTTCTGGCGCCAGCCCCTCCACTCACGACCCATCAGGACGGGCACCAGCCGCCACAACAGGGTGAATGGGCGGGGTCCGACCGCAAGCGAACGCAACAAACGCACTCGAGTAGCTCCAGTCGGCGCTCATCCCCCAGCTCCAGTAGACCTGCGAGTGCGGACGACGGAGCAGCCACCAGCGACCGCCACGCGGCTGCTCGCCACGGCGGCAGGCGCAAGTCGCACAACAGCAGCGAGCCCATGGACACGAGCGCCAACGTGTCGCCCAACCAGTCTCACGGCCGTCCGTTTGGCGCGGCTCCGCGCACAGTGCCAGCCATCGCAACTGTGGACCTGACGACCGAGTCCTCCAACGCGCGGTCGTTCAAGCGCGCGAAACAGGGCAGCGGCTATCACGAGATCTCGCACACTCCGTCGCCGTTCCCAGTCGATGGACGAGAGATGCCAAGCGGCTACACGTCGTCGAGCCGCACGACGCCTCTGGAAACCAACGACGGCTTCCGACCGACATCGGCCCAGAGCACCGCGTCGACCTCCACCAACTCGCGAGAGCGCGGCACGCCGTTCGGCCCTCTGCCGACGCTGACAGACCAACAGAGCCGACGCGAAGCCTCAGGTTCCATGGCTCTGCCGGCGCTGTCCTCTGTCCGCAGCTTGGACAAGAACCACAAGGAGAACCCAGGCAGACTGCGAGGCGATGACAGCATGCGCTTCGAGTCGGCCGAGAACGAGAGCGACCTGCCGCCCTTCGGCCCTAGCAGCCGTCCGTCTAGCAGCGCATCGGGGTCGACAGCGACGTCGAGTCATCGCCATCGCCTCATGAACTCAAATGCGGACGATGTAGCAGCTCAGGCTTATGGCTCTGACGGTCACGGACACCAGGGAGCTGCACCACCGTCACCAGCTCCTTACCAAGCCAATTTCCCGTGGCTCAATCCCTCTACGTTCCCTGACAGCATCTACGACCGCTTCCAGTGCGACGCGGACGACCACAGCGGCGTCTTCCGAGTCGATCTTTCGCCAGTGTTTGCGCACAAGACTGCGCAGCTGTACCAACAAGAGATCGACTTCTTCTTCCGGTACGTGGTCATTTGCTCGCTTATGATCGATGCCATTGAAGCACGAACTGAACCTCATCTCTCTATGTAATTATAGCTGCTTTGAGACGCCAAGCGTGAGCCTGGTGGTCAAGGGCATGGCCAGCGACCTGAACCAGTACGTCTGGGCCTGGCCGTTCATTCTCGAAAGCTGCGGGAACGAGGCCCATTTCGCGTTTGATCATTTCCAATTGCAAACCAATGGCGAGAACGAAGGCGAGCTCGAGTACATGGGCGAGCTCCGTCTCTCCATGGCTGCCTACAACGCGTATCTGGAAAAGTATCTCTTTGGCGCCACGACCAAGGACGTCGTGGTGGTGACTGACCATGCGACCAAGAAGGCCGTGAATATTGTCGTGCCTGACAGTCTGATCGTCCTGAACGGATTGGTGATCGCCGAGCATTGCAACCAGGTTGGTCCCTCTAGATTTCCCGGTATAAATGTGCTGATCCACTGAGAGATGCTGACGGTGTTGCTCTGTGCTCAAAGCTTCACACGGATCTGATCAAGGGCTTCCAGTGGGATGTCTTTGCGGGCGGCATCCACTGTCTGCTTCAGTATGTGCCTCAGAAATGCCGAAGCGACAAGCTGACCAGTCCACTGCTGCATTTCAACTTTCCCGGTGCCCGAAGCGTGCTGTGCGATCCAGGAAACGGCACGACCGACCGCGCATACCAGGTAAGCTCTGACCATGTATGTGATTCATTTACGACTTGCTCAATGGCTGGTTGTTTGCCCATCAGGTGCTCGTTGGCACTCTAGAACTGGTGATTTTCGAGCGGCTAGATCCTCGCGATCGCGATGAGTTCCATCGCATTCTCCGCCGTGCTGGATACGACGAGACCCAGCGTTCAATGCTTCAGGATTTGCACTTGCAAGCGCTCCAGACTGCAGGGTTTCGATGGTCGGCGATTGTTCTCCAGGATGGCGAGTTTGTCCACGTGAACAAGGTACAGAGCCGCATTATTCCTCCATTGGTGATCAGAGATTAATGGTGTTCCCCCCATTGCTTTTTGCTAGGGTCGTCCTCACTTTTGGCGTGTGCTGGAGCCGCCTCATGCTCGGGATCCCGTGCATGCGCCATGCGTGTTCGTCTCGTGGGAATGGGTCTACCAGGGCGTGTCCCAGCGCGGCATCTCAGCCGAGTGCTGGTTCTCCATGAAGAACGCCACCATGGCTGGTGCCGGCTGGGCGTTCGACCCAAGAAGAGGCATTATCGAGGCTGCCAAGGTGAGTCTGCCATGGTCTTCCTACCATCAAGTTTTCTCTGGTCTGATGGCGAACTCTGTGTTAGTGCGGCCTCGCGATCATCCGAACAGGCCAGTTCTTGAGCTCCACCACAGCGGCCGGGGCATCCTCTTCGACAGCGCTGAGTGCGCTGAGCCAGTTGGCGTTCACGACCACGCTGTCGCAGACCGACCGCGACGTGATCGACCAGCGGCAGGCGCAGATGATCCTGTTCCTGGAGTCCATCCTGCCGTGTCTGGACGAGATCGTGGAGGAGGAGTACGAGCTGAGCATGATCAAGGACGACACGGAGGAGGTGCGCGCGATCTTCGACGACGAGAGCCTCTGGACCATCGTGGACTCGGACCTGCAGCGCGACGTCGCGTCGACGTCCTCATCAGTGAGCTCAAACCGCGACTACGAGTGCGGCATCTGCGGCCTGGAGCTGACCAACACGTACAAGCAGTGTCTCGGCTGCACCATGTACGCGCGCCACAGTCGACCCAACAAGGCGTACAATATCTTCCGCATCTGCATGCGCTGCCACGGAGAGGCCGAGCGCCATCACTTCAAGCCGCGCGCCATCCACGCGTACTATGAGAAGCTGCTGTGCTCCGAGGGCCACACAGGTCTGCTGCGCGCCACGAGGCGCTACCAGGCGGAGCGCAGCTACTTCAAATGCCGCTGCGCTCTGGGCCTGCGTTGCGTCTACTGCGGCGGCTGCGAGTCGTGCAGCTGTCTGTGCCACACGCTCTTCCAGACGCGCTTCCGCCATTGCTCGCCAGGTATGAACCCATTGCTGTTGCTGTTGCCGCAAGTGATTGACGTACACTTTTTATTTTTTTTGTACGCGTAGAATCACTCAGCCACCTGCGGAGCGATGTTGTGGACGTGATCAAGTGGCACAAGATGCATCGATGAGAAGGTCGAACATCGTACAGTAAATAAGCTGAGATCGTGTGGCCAAAAGACCGAATGAAAATGAATCACGCTTAAAAAATGGAGTGACCAACTGACAGACTGACTGACGTGCGTCCAATGAAACGAGCGGCTGGCGCGCACGTGGAACTGGGACGTGTGACTGGCGGCCCTGCCCCTTCCCCTGGGTTCGATTCATGCAGCTGTCATCATCAGGGGGCAACTTGCCGAATCGACACAAGTGCCATTGAATCTGCCAGAGATGCATGTAGGGGCGGCGGATCTTTTCGTTGGCAGTGAGGCCATTGAAGTAGCACGAGCTTCAACTTGAACGTGGCTGTCGCATTTGAAGGACGCCCTTTGCCTGCTCACCATCGCGCGCATGGTCAAGGCGGAGCGCGTGCGCGCAGAACCGTATTGCGCATGTGCGTACACTTTATCAAGCTTTACGCATTTCGAACGAGGGACGAAAAACTAAAAATGGGGCTGGGCCGCGCTCTCACCTTTCCTCAGGATCTGAGTCCAGCTGAATTTTTAACTTTATCCTGATCAGCTGGAAAACACTCCAGTCAAGAGAGGGCATTGTTGCATAGAAAGTCGAAGATGTGAAACGCAATGTGAAATGGCCCTGCCGAAAGAAACTCTCGGCATGGAAACGCGAAAAGAACCAAGGACCAAGCAATCGTACCCTCCTTGAAGCACAAGCGCCGGCCCATTCCAGTCAGCTTCTCCAGCAAAAGGTCACACAATTCATATAAAAAATCCTTTTCTACGATCCCTCAACCACCCAATAGCTAATGGTTGCCGCGTATGCGTAGGACTGCTGCTTCACAGGTTTACTCCAACACGGTACCGTACTATCCAATAATCCTATTTCTGGGTCAAACTAACCTAAACTTTTAGGTCAAAGGGAAAACGCCAGAAGGAAAAAAGAGAGAAAAAGCAGGATTCACTTGGCCTAAGTATGCAGAAAGCCAGTGGTGCGGATGGGCCCACAGGCCCGAACGGCCGCAGCCAGGCCAAAAACCCTTCTGCGGTCTGGGAGCTGTGTGCCATTCGGTGAAACACCATCCAAGCAGTGCAGTGCGGCGTTTGTATGGGCCTTGCAGTGCACCCGGCCCCCACCACTCCTCCGATCACCCCAGCGTGTCGACGTCGTCACCGGCCTCCTCCTCCTGCCTGTATTGCTGCTTCGAGTCCCCATGCGTCGTAACTACGGATCGCTGAACCTGGCGGCCATGGCGCCCGCTTGCTCCATGCCGGCTTTCGATGGCGACAGCGATGACGAGCTCGCCGTCGGCTGCCCGCTCGAGCAGCTCACTGGCGCAGACGAAATCAGCGAGCGACGGCCGCGCTTGCGCAGCGTCGACGCCGAGACTCCCGCACATGATCTGCCGGTGCGAATACAGCAGCAGCACGCCTCTGAGCTCCACGCGCTGCGGTGTCTCAGTCTCAAGATGATGATGCTCTCGGCCTCCACCGCGGCCAACACGTCGTCGTCCGCGGTCGTCTCCACACCCATCGACCCCACCGAAAGCAGCGTCTGCTCGTCGCTACCGGCCTCGCCGTCGTGGTACGGCGCGTCGCCGGCCGACTTTGAGCGCAAGGCGCCCATGCTGCGCATCCGCCGCGCGTCGCTCCATTTGAACGTCATCCAGAGCGTCTGAGGACCTAAGCGGATGATCCGCCTCCTCAAGCGCCATTCCCACGAAAATGCCCTTAAGTGAGCGCCTATGAACCGTCACGCTCACGCCCGCAAGCCCCACTCTCGACTGCAGTGGGCCACCGTATACTACTATTTCCTCGATGCATGTTGCTTCTCTATCTTATTTTATATGCAGTGCGTAAAATACAACACCAACCCATCTATCTATTGCTATAGCAAGCACGGCACGGCACGGCGCAGAAAAGAAAGAAGCAGCGCTGGATCCATGCAATCAACCCACGCCCAGCGCCGCATATGTGAGGGATGCGCTCTGAGTTGCCATGCATATCGCGCATACAGTAGGATCTGGGACGCCACCAGCCAAGTGTCTCGTTCTCGGCGGGAAAGATCCGTATCATATGCCCCGTCCGCTCCCATCGGCCTCACCCGCAGGGACGCGGGAAGAGAAGCATGAGATTTGCGATCCTTCCGCGCAGGTTGCTGGCGCGTTCTCTGAGACGCCTGGAAAGATATCATCACGAGACGAGGCGATTGCACTTGGGACCCGAGAGGCAACTCTCGTTGCGGCCGTGGGATGAGCCAAGACGCGTTCTGCGACGACGGACCACCGATTTCCCAGCTCCAGGCCGCAGTCGCTGCGCTCCAGGACTATGTGCATTCGGTCGTGCCTGAGGAGCAGCCTGATACAGCCCCCGTCTCTGGCCAAGCGTCGCCATTTGCGGTTGGTGGTGGTGGCCGGCCGCAGCAGGTGACTCCCATCCAAGCTTTCGGGCGGCAAGAGGCTGGGTCACAATGGCGACATCTGCAAAATGCGCAGGTTGCGATCTTTGGGCTTGGGGCTGTGGCCGCGCTGGCTGCGGAGTCCCTGGTGCGGGCCGGGATCGGCCGCATTCTGTTAATCGACGACGAGCCGGACCCCATTGCCATGAGCTCATTGGGTGAAATGGTGTTCCAGCCACACGAGATCGGCGTCAGCCGCGCACAGGCCCTGCGGCTGCGGCTGCAGAGCCTCACAGGCCGCCCCAACGCCACACGGATCGAGTCCATTGCGGCCGACCTCACACACGCGGGCGATCTGCTGGAGCTCAAGAAGAAGTTGCAGGTCGGGAGCGTGGGCCGCACGGGCGCGGGGGACGATGCGGTCGACCCCGGCCACAGAGGCACCCAGAAGGACCACGAGGTCGGCGTCTTCGAGCGCCTGACGCTCAAGAAGCCGTACGACGCCGTGCTCTGCTGCTCCGAGAACGGGGACGACGCCAATGCGCTGCAGCTCAACACGGTGTGTCTGGAGCTCAGCATGGCGCTGCTCTCGGTCTCTCTGACCCACGGGAGCTCCCGCATTGCCGTCCACTGCGTTCTGCCAGGCTACTCGTGCTGTCTGGACTGCATCCGTCCGCCCATGACCGCTGGAGCCCCTCAGCAAGAGCAGCAGTCGTCGTCCTCCTCGCCCATGAGTGGCGTGGCCAGATCCATCGCCCGTGCGTTCCCCGCTGTGCTGCCTCACACGCAGCTGGTGGCCGGCGGCATGCTGGCCCAGTGCGCCATCAAGTTCCTCCTCGATCTAGGCGACCTCGTGCCCGTCTTCGTGCTGGATCTGCTCACGTACGAGATCGAGTCGTACGCGTTCCCGGTCTCCGTCGCTTGCGGCAATGCGGCCTGTCGCCAGCGGCAGCAGGACGCACTGGAGTCCTCTGCATAGATCCAACCAACACTAAAACCGAGAGACTGCGGAGCGAAAGCCCGATACTATATAAGAAAGAGAATGGAGAGCGTGCATGGAGTCTGTCGTTGTCTGCTTACGCCTTGCCGTGGTGCAGCAGCTCGGCCTGCATGCCTTCGACCATGGCCTTGGTGTCATCGATCAGCTGCGTCTCGGCGCGCAGCACGTCGTACACCATCTTCTTCTTGGCGTCCGAGAGCGAGCCGGCACCGGAGGATCTGATGCTGCTGGAGAGAGCGGCGTCGTTCAGATGGCGCGCGAGCTGCTGCGCCGGCACCGTGAGTTGCGTCACGCGGGGCTTGAGGCGACGCACTTCGATCGCCAGGCGGTCCAGGTCGCTCTTGAACTCGCGCTCGGCACGCGACAGCTGCGGCTGGTTCTCCTTTACGGCCTGCAGCACCGCGGCTGCGCGCTTGCGCAGGTTCTGCTGCACGGCCAGCGCACGGTCCATCTTGGTCTGCAGTGTGGCCAGCGAGCGCTGGGCCTCGTCCATCTGCGTTTGCACCGATTGCGCGCGAGTGAGTTGGCTCACGAGCATGTCCGCGTGGAGCTTGACGCGGTCCTTGAGCAGCTGGTCCATGTCGTCAATGTACGCGATATCCTCGTACAGGATCTTGACGCGGTCGATCACGAACACCAGCGAGGCCTCGTCCACCTGCGCCAGCTTGGTCTTGCCCGAGACCCGCGTGCCTCGCGTGGCTAGAGCCTCGAGCTTCTCGACCACGATGTCGCTGAACGCCTTCACGGCTTCAGTGCTGCTGCTGGAGCTGGACGCTGCAATGCGGGACTTGGACGACGCCATGGACGCCAGCGTGTCTGGCAGTTGGTTCTTCGGCGCCACGATCGACAGACCGGGGAAAGCGCCGTCGTCACTGCTGCCTTGCGCGCCCTTGAGCAGCTCGCTGGATGCCGCGCTCACATTCAAGACCTCAAAGTTGCCCGAGGCCAGACGCAGCAGCAGCAGATGGCCAAAGTGCACGCTCTTGACCACGCGAGCACCGACGACGTTGGGGACGGCGTGACTGCTGCTGGCAGCACTTGCGGCACTGGGCGAGACGCTGAACACGTGACGTACCGAACTCTGCGGCAGCGACGTGAACTGCTTGCCCGCGGCCAGAGCGAAGACCCAGCTCACGTTGAGCATGTGGACACCGGTCGAGTGAACGCAGTAGACCAGGCGAGGGTCCGCTGAGTCGCGCTCCAGCACGGCCTTGCCGGCCGAGTCGTCGATGCCCAGATGCAGACACTCGAGCAGCAGCGCTGGCAGCTTGCGACTCGCCACAGAGGCCACCTGCCACTGTCCGCTCTTCCACTGCGGGCGGATCGGAGCGTCCAGCAGCACCAGCTCCACGTGGCCGGACGTGAACGACCGCAGCAGGAACGGCGTGGTCGCGAGCGCACTGGACTTGCGGCCGGCCTCGCTGGGAATGACCAGGATCGACGTGGCCGAGGCGCCTCCAGCCAAGTGGTTGTTGCCTTCGACCACCGACTTGGGCGTGACTTCGATCGGACCCTGCAACGCCAGCGGCCAGGACTCGGGCGAAATGCCGCTCACATGAGGTCGCACGAAGCGGTAGCTGTCGCTAGAGGCTCGTTCAGAAGCTCGGCGTTGAGTCTGCTGGCTGGTCTGCGTGGTCCAGGCCTGCTCCAGCCAGTACTTGTGCGACTTGAGCTCCGCGATGCGGCCTTGAACACTGCGGTGTAGCTCTGAGCTGTGGCCGGCCGTCGCAGCGCTGGCCTTGGACGTAGAGAGAGAAGAAGCCTGGACACTGGAGCGGTTGCGCTGGATCCACTTGTCGCCCTTGGCGAACGCGTTCTGCTTAACAGACTGCGTCTCCACCAACGCAGACGAAGACTCGACCAGGGCCAGCGTGGCGGCTTCGCTCTCTTCCAGACGGCGCTTGCAGATCGTGATCTGCGCGTCCACCTCGCTCTTGAGACTCGACAGGATCGATCCGCTCACGCGGCAGTCGAACGGCACCAGCGGACAGAGCGCGAACACAGCGCCGTCCGAGCGCAGCAGGTAGCACGTGAACGCTTCCCACAGCTGACTGGACGCGTTCGCCATCGAGGCCGAGTCCACACCAAAGCAGAACGAGGACGTCGTGGCAGCTGGGCCAGCGCCCGGCGCTGATCTGGGCTTGGTCGAGTGGAAATCCAGCGCATGGCGCTGCTCCGGCTTGCTCACGTCTTGCAGCACGTTGAACAGCAGCAGCTCCTCGGCGTCCGAGAGCACGGTCACGTGCGTGTCGCTCATTGGATGCCACGCCGCGTGGCGCACACTGTTGAAGTACCCAACCTCGCGCACGCTGGCCTCGCCCAGCTCACGCGAGACCGAGACGACCACGCGGTTGGAACGGCCCAGATGCTTCTGGACCAGCTCCATGTCGCCTTCGTGGGTCGGACTCGCCGCGTTCTTCTCGCCAGCCACGTCGACGGACAGATCCTCCACGCGGCCGTCCTGGAAGCGCACGCGGAAGCGCTGGGTCTGCTTGGTCTCATGCAACGCGAACGCGCCGACACTGGAGCGAGACGAAGAGCTACTCGGCAGCTTGAGCACCTTGAGCCAGTTGCGCGCGCGCAGCAGCACGTGGCTGCCGCTGGCGTTGACCTCGATGCGCTCGACCTGCTGGATCTCCTGTGGCTTCAGCGGCGGATCCAGCGTCACGTGCGTGAGCGCGGCCTTGTGCTGCTGCTTCTTGTCGCTCTGCTGGAAGAGCGGCAGCAGGAAGACGCGGCCGGCGTCACCCCAGAGCAGCGCCGTGCCGTGGTTGGACACGTCGAAGGCCTGCAGCGCGGCCTCTGTGGGCACATTGGCGTATGTGGGCGGGGCCACGGCGCCGCACAGCTCCAGCGCGGCCTTGAGTCCCCAGTCCTCGGCGCCCATGATCACTCTTGCTCCCTTGGTGGTGTTTCCACGAGCCAAATGCCGCGTATACTCGGAAAAATCGATTATCCGGATATTTGCGATTCAAATGCATAGGTTGAGATCTAGTATACACTCTGTATCCGGATAATTAGGCGTTGACGGTCATTTTGGCGGCAACTTACGGCGCCAACGGTTGAGAGCATGGAGCAGGACGAAGGCATGGGGACGCCGCCGGCCACGCCGCCATCCAGTCCGCTACCTGTGCCCAATGGCGATGATCAGGCGCCTCGCTATCTCACGCGCGAGCGCGTCTGGGCCCCAGAAGAGCCGCAGGAGCAGAATGACGTCGCCAATGGCGGAGGCGGGTCGCCGCCGCTGTCGCCCACGTCGGTCTCGATCTCGGCCGTGTCGGCCACGGAGCAGCCGCGGTACGCGTTCCCAGAGATGAGCGCGTCCATCGACGCAACGCCCACGCCGCGATACCTGGGCCGCTTCGGCATGGGGGGCGGCGCTGCGACTGGTGAGGCTGCAGGGCAATTGGGCGCTCTGGCCGAAGAGGAAGACAGCGTGGAGGCGGAACTGCGGCGCATGGCGCAGCGGCAGCTGCCTCGAGGCGATCTGGGCCGCCTCGAGTGGCGTCTGGACACGTTCACACCGCAGATGAACGCCGCCAACGCTGCTGGCGCTGGAGCACCCATGTCTCCTTCGTCTTCGATCGCGAGCTACAACGGCGACGACATGAACAACGCCAGGCTGCCCAGGCCGCCAGCGTCGCCCCCAAGCTCTCCCAGATCCAGATCACGCAGTGTCAGCAACAGTCGGTACCCGGAAGACTTCTCGGCCACGTCGCGTCGATCTCCCGCGACCGCGACGTCGCAAGCCGGGCCCGACAGCGCCGAGAACCTGTCCGGTGCGCTGGTCTGGGGCACCAACATCAGCGTGTCCGAGTCCATGGGGCTCTTCCGCATGTTCCTGCACCAGTTCGAACTCCCAGATGCCTCAGCCGGTGCTGCCATCCCCCAACGCCAGCCACAGGAAGCCCACTATCTCCAGGTGCTGCGAGAACTCGCGCTCACGCAGTCGCCGGTGTTCAACCTGGACACGCAGCATCTGCTGCAGTACCGGCCGTCGCGCAAGGTCTACAACCAGCTCGTGCTGTTCCCGCAGGTGCTGATCCGCATCCTGGACATGGTCGTGCAGGAGGAGTTCAAGAAGCTGCACCCGGAGCTCAGCGACGACGAACTGCTGAGCGTGCAAGTGCGGCCGTACAACCTCAGCGATCTGTCGCCCATGCGCAACCTGAACCCGGCCGACATTGACCAGCTCGTGTGTCTCAAGGGCATGGTCACGCGCGTGAGCGCCATCATCCCGGACCTGAAGGAGGCCTTCTTCCGGTGCACAGTCTGCCACTTCATCGTGCAAGTGGAGCTGGATCGAGGTCGCATTGACGAACCGTCCTACTGCTCGCACTGCCAGACGCGGCTGTGCATGGAGATGATCCACAACCGGTGCTCGTTCACGGACAAGCAGATGATCAAGATGCAGGAGACGCCCGATGCGATCCCCGAAGGCGAGACGCCCTACACAGTCATGCTCTTCGCCTTTGACGACCTGGTGGACGACGTCCGGCCCGGTGACAAGATCGAAGTCACTGGTATATATCGAGCAGTGCCGCTGCGCGCTTCGTCTCGCCAGCGCGTGGTCAAGTCGGTGTTCAAGACTTACATCGACGTCGTGCACTTCCGCCGCGTGGACGAACTCACACGTCGTGCGAATGCTGGCAATAACGAGTTCACAGCCGGCCCAGCGGATGAGGAAGAAGGCGAACGCACAGCTACAGAAGATCTGAACCACATCCACGCGACGCAAGAAGCCAAGCTGGTGGAGTTCCACCGCATTGCAGCGCATCCGAATGCTTACGAGAACCTGGCGCATTCACTAGCTCCGTCTATTTGGGAACTGGACGACGTCAAGAAGGGGATCTTGTGCATGCTATTCGGTGGAACTCGCAAGGACAAATCCGGACGAACGGCTGCATCGCTGACTGAGAGCAACGGAGGCGGACTGGATGGAGCTCTGCTGCCGACCAAGACGCTGCGTTCGGATATGAATATTTTATTATGCGGAGATCCTGGTACGTCCAAGTCGCAGCTGCTGTCGTACGTGCACAAGCTCTCGCCTCGTAGTATCTACACCTCCGGCAAAGGATCATCGGCTGTCGGTCTCACGGCTTCGATCATCCGCGACATGGAAACGGGCGATCTGGTGCTCGAGTCCGGAGCTCTCGTGCTGTCAGACGAAGGCATTTGCTGCATCGATGAGTTCGACAAGATGTCTGACTCGGCTCGCTCGGTGCTGCACGAAGTCATGGAGCAGCAGACGGTGTCCATCGCTAAGGCCGGAATCATTTGTTCTCTGAACGCTCGCGCCTCCATCCTGGCGTCAGCCAACCCGATTGAATCTCGATACAACCCGAACAAGTCTGTGATTGAGAACGTGAATATCCTGCCGACGCTGCTCTCTCGATTCGATCTGATCTACTTGATCCTGGACAAGCCGCAGCCGGAATCGGATCGACAGCTAGCGAAGCACATCGTCGCTCTCTACTTTGATGACGAGACCCGGCTGCAACGACAACGCCAGGCAGCTGGTGGTGGCCCCCAGTTGATCAGTATGAAGCTGCTCACCGAGTACATCTCGTACGCCAAGAAGCACATCCATCCTCGCTTGTCAGCCGGTGCCCGCGATGCATTGGTGCGAGCTTACCTGGAGCTGAGACGCATGGGCGGAGTGAGTGCCTCCAGAAAGAACATCACGGCCACGCCACGACAGCTGGAGTCGCTCATTCGTATCGCAGAGGCTCTGGCGCGTATGAAGCTTTGCGAACTGGTGGATCGGCGCGATGTGGACGAAGCGCTGCGTCTGATGAATGTAGCTACGCAGCGCACGGCCATGGATCCACGCACGGGTACGATCGATATGGACATGATCAACACCGGCCACAGTACTTCGGAGCGCGAATCGATTCTGGACATGACCGAACTCATGAAAAATATGCTTAGCGAGGCGCCGAACCAGTCCATGGCGGTGGGCGAAGTCCGCAAACAGATCGAGGAAACGCGCAAGGGCGAGATCAAGGGCACAGAGTTTCAGATGGCCTTGCGATCTATGGAGGACGACAATCTGATCCAGGTATCGCACGGCGTCGTCCGCTACTTTGGCGATCCCGTCGAGTCCTAGAGCATTGGTTCAAGCATGAGGCTGACGTAAATATTAGCAGCGAACCAAGCAGGTAGGTTGAAATCCAGAAAGTTGCCTGGAAAGCTCTTGAATTGATGAACCTCCTCCGCTAAGCGGATGGCATAGCTATAAAAAAACGAAAAAGCAAACTATCAACATGAGCAACTACCTAGTGCAGTGTTCAGATGTACAGCCCTCCGTGTGTTGCTCCATTTCTTAGCTGCAACTACAGGCTTGTGGTGGTGCGTTCGACCACGTCGTCGTCAAGATGGATTGCCATCAGGCACTTCGCAATATCATCGGCCGATGGCCGAGAGTGCGGCGTGGACGACAGGCAGCCGTCGATCATGTCGCGCACCTTGACAGGGGCGTTCATGTACGCCAGACTGTTTTCGTGTGGCACGACCACTTGCTGTCGGCGAATGCGCTTCACGATCTCGACGTCGGACAACGTGTTGCCCATCTCGTTGATGAGGCTCTGGTACGGCAAGGCGTCTCCAAAGAGCTCGCACATGAGGACGCCAAAGGCGTAGACGTTGACTGCGCGCGGGTTCAACGGAGCAGATCGAGTGATGATCTCCGGAGCAAGCCACGCGATGTCGCCCGTGCCGTACGAGTCAGAGACCGAGTTGTGCTTGCTTACCAACGGCGTTGCGCACGACTGGCACGCGAGCAGGTTGACCTTGCACAGCAGGTCGTCGGCCACCAGCACCTTGCTAGTTGACAGGTTCTGCACGTACATGCTTCGATCCGCACTGTGGAGATAGGCCAGGGCCTGGGCGATGTCGATGCACATGTTGATCTTCATGCGCATGGTCAAGTCGGCCTTGGACTTGGTCAGCACAGCACGAAGATTGCCCTTGGGCACGAACTCGGTCACGATGGCGAAATCCGTTCCTGCGACCCAGGCGACACCCACGAGCTTGATGAGGTTGGGATGCGAGAGCTGAGCCAAGAGCTGAGCTTGAGCCATCAATTGCTTGGTCACCGCGGTCTCCGTGACTGCAGCTTCGGCGCGCTTGATGATGACCTTGTTGCTCTGGTAAGAGCCCGTGAAGAGCCGTCCGGATCCGATGGGCTTGTTTAGAGACACATCACTCGGCTCGAGACGCACGTTGCGAAGCCAGTCATCGCCCGAAATGAACGAGAGCTTGCCGGCCGCTGGTGTGCCCTCATCCTTTCCAATGAGATTGACACTGGCGCCGTCGATGCTGTCGTCCAATGACGACGTTCCCAGTGTCGACAACTGATTGCCCTTGCGTGTATTCTTGCGCTTGCGTTGGAGCACAAACGCAGCCGCGACTAGGACCATGGCGCAAATTGCCACGAGAATGTAAATCCAGCTTTTGCTGCTCGATTTATGAGTCGAGGTCGTATTAGCGTCAGCTGCTGATGAGCCTTGGTTGTTGTTTCCACTGCTGGTGGCGTTGCTGGCAGTCCCACTTGACGAATCGACGACAATGCACACCTTGAAAGCCGTAGACGATGAAGCAAGATTCCTTGTTCTGTTGTTGTCGCTCGGCAAGAGCGTCTCAGTTGGGCTGGGTGCGTTCACGGTTCCACTGCCATTGCTTGAAGAAGTGGATGACGAGGAAGGTGGCGCGGTGGTCGTGGAACTTGGCGTGGCTGTAGTCGCCGTGGGGGTCGTTGTAGTTGCCACCACTGCCGAGTTCCCGCTTCCTGAAGAGGATGAGCTTGTACTGGCTGGCGACGAGCAGCTCTCACCGAATTCGAAGAAGCCAGAGCTGAGCTTTTGGACGTTATTCTTGAGCATGTTGTACTGCTCTGCCGTCAGTTGAGTCGTCTCGTTTCCGCTGATATCGAGGCTTGAGCTGATACAGAGTCAAACATTTGATCAGTCCCGGGCGATAACAGCAAGACTCCTCATGCTTTTAGTACGTACACAGTGATGCTGTTGGCGTACTCGCGCTCGTAGAGGCACTTGGGCACCTTGCTGAAGACGTTGTAGCCAAAGTCTCTGTACATAGAGAAACACTTAGTTAAGAAACTGGAGATTGGGAGGCCAGGGCGTTCGTTACGCACACTTGGTTAAGGCTTGAATTGCTGACTGTGAGCGACACTTCCACGGCGTTCGTATACTCGACTTGGCTGCAGTCACGTCCATTCGACACAGTGAGCATCTCGCAGCCACAGATGGAATCCCTGGAGGTGAACGCACGTACAGATAGGCGACCGTGTCTGGGATCGAGAGCGTGAGATTTGTCTGCGTGAAGTTCAAATTCTGCAGCGATCTGTTGGCATTTACAGCGTTAGTTCAGTGCGACGAGCCCAGGAAGCACGCGCTCACGTACAGCGCTGTCAAACCAGTCAGACTTGAGAACGTGGTGGAATTGATCGTCACCATTGCGTGTATATTCCCGTAATCCATTGCGGCGTCGGTTCCCGTGCGAATATACCTGTCGAGCAATCGCATGAGCGAAGGCATCAATGGGAGGCCATCCACAGCTACACGTACAGCCGATCGACGTCTGAAGAGACGAGTTCATTAATGGTGACACTCAGCGCAGTCGTGATACTGATTGTCGTGTTGGTGACCATGTCTCCAGCGATGCTGGCGCTGTTTCCCTCCGTCAATTTATAAACCACGTCCTTATTGGAGCCATTATTGGAGCCATATTCGGTCGAGAGGCTGCAGCTGTCGGTGATGTCGAACGCCCGCACGCCGCCGCCGCCTCCGCTGAGCGCCGCCAGCAGCAGCGCGTGGAGCAGCCGCATGATGGAGGAGTAAGGTCGGAGTTCTAGTGCGACGGTCGCCCTCTGACTCTCGCTGGCACCAACCCACCCACGCCATATCTAAAAAACCTCAAAACCTTGGGTGCATAATCGAAAGAACACGTCTGTCCGGTGGCTTAAACTTGCAAAAATCCAGATGTATGCGTTTCTACAGGTATTTTAACACCCGCAATTGCATTGGAGATGGGAATTTTTAAACGCAACACAAGTAACGGTTTATCAGGATCCAGAGGTGAAACGGTACGTGCGCCTTGAACCCTCGCAATGAGGGAAACGGGATAAGTCCAGTGGCTCCAAAAAATGCTCTAAATGCGGTGTCGCAGCCCAACGGAGGCTCTTCAAGTCCAGATCAATTGAGTACCTACACGCGACTGAGCTCCCTCCCTAATGTGCAGCAATCCCATCATGCGGCTTCATGATGTAGGTTCACTTGGTATCCCACGCCCTTGCCTCGTTTCTGTGGACCGCCTTTTGGTCCTACCACCTCTGGTAACCGATACCCTCGATATACGGATTTCATACCGTTGTGACCTGTGAAATCGCATAATCCATCACCGCACAATCGCATCATGGTGAGCTTGCTTCATGGATGGATCGGATTGCGAGTTCTCAATGTCTCTGGTGTAGAGCAGCCACGGCGGCAGCAGTCAGAGCGAAGAGGAGGAGCAATGGGACGACATGGCCATCGTGCGGGTGCGTTGGCCGCTTGCTTATAGCTTAACACTAATTGCTCATGAGCTCGTTTGTCTTCAGGCGTTTGATGAAGCGCTCCGAGATCAGCAGTCTCGTGGTAAAAGCACCAGGTACTTGCGGATTAAGCAAGACATGCACTTGCATGGAGTCACTGACGCGTCGTTGTTGTACTGATACTAATAGCAAGAAGCGCGAGGTAAAGCCAGCCAAGCGCCAAACTCGGAAGGTCTCTGTCGACGAGGAAGAAGCTTTTTCCTCGGTCTCTGCAACTGATCGGCGTTCACAAGCTCAAGCATATCAATATCCTAATGGAAATCAGTCCATGGGCGTTGACGCTCCAGGTCCCACAGAAGAGTCTGCGGCTGCGGCCCAGAATGAGCTTTACCAAGCTGCATACGCTCACGCCTACGCGCAACTGCAGGCGCAATTCCAACCCGCGACGCCGACTGCGTACCCCCAGCAATATGGACAGCAATATGGATACCCGCAGATGCCGCAGTCATATCATCAGTATCCGATGCCCAGTGCGCCACAAATGCCGTCCATGCCAATGCCTCCGTTTCCGAATGCTCCTGGTATGGGTGGAGTTTCAGCTCCAGCACCATCTGCCAATGACGATGGTCTCGCGAATGTGTTACTCGCATGGTATCAGTCTGGATACTATACAGGGCGATTCCAGGCTATGCAAGAGATGAATGCAGCGCGTAATCAGCAGCATCGCCGTTGAATTCGCGTCGCGTGGGTTGGCTCAGGCAAAGCTTTCTAGCGCCACAAGAATCATGATACTCTGCGCACGGGGCGACATAATTAAATTCCCTTGGACATTGTGCTAAGGAGTACCGCGCGTGCACGGAGGAAGGGCTTCAACTTGTTCAACTGCCGTTAAGAAAATTTTAAATTTTTGACAACCCTTTGCGAACTCATCCTAATTGTTGAATCCCATGTGGTTGGTGCAGCATGCTGCAATATTCACCACACAAATATTTAGTGCGTGAGGAAGTTTCTTCGATACAATCAATGGTACTAAAGTAGCAAGAATACCCCCAGAGTAATGTCAACTGGTGTTCCGACATCGAATCCTGGACCATTGCTTTTAGATCTGTGAAACTATTGATTGATACAGATTGCGTGGTTACATTTGTGCTGAAGTTGTGCGATAAATATCAAAGCTCACCTGTTCATGAACAGATCGTCGGTCGAAATTTTATGGAGAACCGACTGTGCCGAGAAATGATTGAGGATCTGCGTTGATGCTAGAAATCTTTCATGCTGAGACTCTTCGTCGAGTACATATGGACGCTGATACCACATTTGCGGGAGTGTTCGATGCTCTTCTAAAGCGGTTTTGGCGCACTGGTCGATAATTAGCCGGATCAGCGAACTTGTTTCCTCATCTGTAGAGCTGGACGACCGTGATGACATGAAAAATCGATTTATAGAGGAGCTCTGGCTGTCTTACCTGGTCAGAGGCTGAACTTCAATGCGAAAGTTTACAAGGGCAGTATAGAAAGCGTGCAGGTTAGGCTCGACGCGCTTGAAGACATCAGGGTCATCAGCTTCAAAAGATAGCACGTTTAAATGTTAGATCAGTTCCCCATAATTGAAGTGGCTCCAGTAAGTGCACCGAAAATGACGATCCAGATTTTCTGGAATTGTATTTGAACTGCGGCAAGCTTGAATGTTAAAGACTTCATTTGGCTCTCGTCTATTGGAAACCATTTGTCAATAATACACAAACACGATAAGTCCGGAAATGTACCTTCAAACAATGAGGCGTCGATCGCACATGCTCCATTTCTTTCGTCAATGATCAAATCGATAGGCTCTGGAAGATCTCGCTCAATGATTGAAATGCCCTGGTCAGAGCAGAGTTCATCCAGGAGGCCCTCCTGAATACATGTATTACAATCTGTGAGTCACAGAACACACAGTCGAAATACTGTTCAATGCACTCAATGATACTACCTTCGATAAAAACCCAACTGAGCAGAGAACGCGCACCGGCATTTTTTCTTGATCTTCATCTAGCTTCAATATTCGACGCTTTTTGGCTGGCGGCTCAATCTCATTTTCGTTTTGCAACAATACATCTGTTCTCTGCTTTTCGATTTCACTAGTTGTGTTTGAATTCACAGACGAACTGATTTCATCTTCATAAAGCCGATACAAATCTTTTCCATGCGATGGTCCAATAGCTTTTCGATATGTCAAGCTTGCCTTCATTCGCTTCACAAGTTCTTGCGGTGCAACTTTTCCTGGACTTGATTGAGGGCATAACTGAATCATTCTGCAATACGAGATTAGATGACGTATCTATGCATCAGGATTTCGCAAGACCGTTGACTCTGTACCTTAGTGAGTGAAGCCAAACCACTTGACGAAAACTGGAGCATGCATCAACAATTTCTTCGTGGGAAGCAATTGACGGATTCAGACTGAATTGTTTTACTTTTGAATGAAGCTTGAATATAATCGTCTCAAGGACCTCCAAAGATATTTGGTTCAGTGCAACTTGAATATTCATGGCGTCCACCCGCATGACCTTTTTGCGAGCTAAATCCCATAAAACCGGGCGGGTAAGCTGGTATATTAGCTTGTTGTCTGTTTGCACTTGATCTTGATCAGAATTTTTCACTTCTTCACAATACCTTAGCGATTCATGATCTGATTTAGCTGGAGCAAGCTCATTATTTTCATCCACGCAAAAAAATGAGTTCACAAGATCATCGGTAGAAATCGGAATATCATCTGCAAACTTCGCAGTTGGTTCCAAACTATTGATCTCTTTTCCGATGATTGTCTTTGTTTCTACCATCTTTGATGGCGTCTCCTTACGATTTAGGGACATTTTCTGGTCATCGCTTTGATATTTACGACACGTCGATATCGTTGCTGTTGATTTCAATCGTGACTGATCCAATGAATCAGGCCTACTGGATTTTAAATCAGAGCATTTTTCCCAGACAGGGTTTTCCTGGATCAAATTTGCTCCAGCATTCATCATACTCTTTTGATTCCACAAAGAGGACATATCCAACGTAGTGATAGTTGAATCAGTTGGTAATTTAGATTGGTGCAACATTCCCTTGAAATAGTGGTGCGCTTCCTCGACAAGTGCTTCGCATGCACTATTCAGCTTCAGATCATCCTCTCTCGGAATATGAGACGGTAGTAAGATTTGCCGCAATGTTAAATCTTGACCACCCTTTGAAAACAACTTGGACGCATCGCCTGCAAGGACACCATGCATTGTATTCCACACATAAATTTCTTTTTTCATTGCATCAAAAATGTCGAGTGACGAATTTGACTGAAGCAAAAGCGTCACTTGTGCATTGCAACGAATCATCTTCTTCAGTATTTCAACAGATTGTTTCTTCAACGCGATATCAGGGACACCGATGTATAGATTGTCTGAATCAAGCCGAAATTTCTGAGGTAATCTCGTGGGCTGGTTTGATGATTTGAACCGCATATCAACACACTTCTTCTTTTCATCTTTGACTTGATATGATGAGCATATCTGATCAAGCTCTGAGCGAAGCGATAAGTCGATGCTATTCGTAGGCCACTCTCGGAGAAAACTGACGGCACTACTACTAGCGGCAATAGTATTCATTTCGGCATTCTCATCAATATACGTCGTCAAATATTCGCGCCGTTTCTCATCTAATTGTTGTAAAATCATTGAGCATCTTGTGTATCCCGTATCCAGACGAGGAAGCTCCAAAGTCTTCCACTTAAAGTGCTTTTGTTCAACACCACAGGCATCTACATGAAGCTTTGGAGGAAGCATTTGATCAAATCCAATCGGATCTACTTCCAATTCCGTGCTATAAAGGGTAAAACATAATAATAAAATTGAGTACAAGCAGTCACGATGAGTCTTCGATAGCGTTTTGTCATGACTTTACCTGTCAAGGAGCTGCTGTCTCGGGCTCCACTCACGGTGACTCTCAAGGATTCGCTGTGATATTACATTGCTTTGCTTGACCAACCAATCCGTACACGATGGTTTAGATGGTTGGTCCAACTGATCGTCGAGCAGTACACGCTTCAGCGTGTAGCGCTCGTCGCTACTTGGCGGCAGCGCTGTGGCTGCTGCGATCAAATCCGCTTGAGTCGACATTTCATTTGCGATGAACGATGACCCATAGCTCCACAACCAGCTCAAATCTTCATTTCCAACGATATCAGCCATGTCACGAACAGGTTCATCCACTTCACGCTCTTGCTGCGCCTCCACTTGCTGCTGGTGATCACGCATGAATTGCACGAAGTTCGTCGGTAAAAACGGCGGCAGATATCGAGGAATCGGCAGCTCGCGGTATTGGGCACGCATCTGCTCCAGGTGCGCAACGAAGTACGTGCGCGCGGTCGCCTCGTAGCATGACGCACTACCGAAGCCCCACATGCCCACGCTTGCTTGCTTGCTTTCCGATGGCTCTATGAAGTGGGCAAGTTGCCTTTCCAGCGGAGACTCGTTCAAAATACCCCTATCCAATTACAAAACGTTAATAAAAATACCCACACAAACATTTGTTCCCATTCTAAAACTCATAACAAAATGTGTTTTAGTAAATAAAGAAACAAACAAATGCAACCTTTGCTGAGACACTCACGGATTTCCTGATACTATTGTGGTACATGCTTTTGCAAAGGGTATAGATTCCCACAGGGCGTCGAGCTGGGCAAGATGGCTCCTCCTTCGCAGAGTGGGACGTCATCGGCCGAGAGGAAGCGCGCGAACGTGTCTGCGCTCTCTCTATCTCCCGATCACTGCGGCGGGAGCGACGGACGATGAGCTGGATCAAGAGCAAGATCAAGATGGTGGCCGCGCGGGCGTCGGACGCGCTCGCGCAGGCCGCTGACCTCGTGGCGCCCACGCTCTACGACTCGCGCGTGGATGAGTTCCACCACCGCTGGCAGACCGTGTCGCATTTTCTCGAGTCGATTATGGCGCGGGACCTGGACCCAGCCGAGCAGCGGCGGCTGCTGCTCGAGTCACACACGCGGGACTCGCTCCAGAAGCTCGTGCTGCTGATCTTCGCTGAGGAGAATGCCTCGGATCGGTGGGATCTGACGCTCGCCACGCAGAAATCAGGTAACCTTGAGGCGCTTCACCAGCAACAGCAACAGCCCCGCGAGTGCCTGGAGTATCTACTTGAGCGACAGATCATCCCTCATCTGTGCGACGTCGGCAAACGCGATCAGCCCTGCGGCATCATGTCGCTCGCCATGCAGTTTGTGGGCGCACTGTTGAGCAGGTGAGATCAGCTATTGAATGTGCTAGTGAGACCGTGCAGCTTTGATGACGTGGCATTGATTTTGCGTCTACAGAGTCAATTATCCAATCCTACCGACGAGAGAAGTGCACGTGTCTGTGGTCTCGCTCATTGAGGCCGCGACCAAGAAAGAGGTGACGGATCCGGTCGTCCGCAAATGCCTCATCAACCTGCTGAACATTCTCTGGAAGAAACTGCGCGCCGATCCCGTGCAGACCGAGTTCTTCTTCCTGCATGCCGAGACCCTGAGATTGCGCAAGAGTGGTGCTGGAGGAGAAATCACTGCGGCAGCGGCGCAAACGGCTGACGCGTCCGAGCTTGTGCTCTTCACTGGTCTGCTGCCGCACATGTATGCCGTTGGCAAGATCGGAGAAAAATGCCGAGAAGCGCTGGTGATCGCGGCCGGAGTGCATGAGAAGACTCTTTGCCGGTTCATCTTGCAGCTCACGCCATTCTGTCATTATGCTGTTAACGGCGTCATTTCTGCGTATGATAACCTGCCCAAGGCGCTTACGAATGCAAGCTACGGTGGCACCGACAGTGATTTAGAGTTCATGGCGACTAGACTGCGGTTTTGCTGCACTCTCACTATGGTCGGACGCTTTGAGCTCTTGGAAGTAAACAAGGAAACCAGTGAAGAGCAGTATTTATCGATCGCGCGCGAAATTTTGACGCAATTTCGAACCCGATTTCTCGAAGTGCCTCTTCTTGAAGGGCTCCTAAATACGTCAGAAGCCGTGGCTAGATCATCAACTCTGTATGCCCGTATCATCTTGGAAGAACTGAGTTCTTGCGGTCGAGATGCCAACACCAATCCGCTCCTGTACGATTATATTCGATTTTTGCTTGATGAAGGAGGGGATTCGGATTCAATCCCAGAAAACCAAGATGATGTGTCACCCGTGCGCCGACTGCCGACGGAAATGATGCAGCGAATCAATTCTCTGTCCAGCTCCTTGAGTATCGCTACGATTGATTTGTATACCTACCTGCTTGAATTTCAAGATGAATATGTCGATTCTGCACTACTGGGTGATATTGACGACGGTCGAGAAAGCAATGTTTCTGTTGGCAATGGCAAACCCAGCTCTGGAGTGGTATGGTTCGCTTCTCGCTTTCCAAATTCTGCTGTTGCTTCCAACGTTCACCTATGGGCTATGCAAGGTGGCTATACTGGAGGCATGGATGACAATGATATCCCAACTGCTGAAGACGACAAGGGCCAAATGATTTCACTTATGTCATACATTGCTGACGCAGAATATGTAACAGTCCGACAAACTCCAATGGAAGCGGAAGATGAATCGGAAGACGATATTGCACATGAAGAAAACGACAGTCACGACGATGACACGGATAATGAAGCAACACCACGATCGAATATTGCTCGGCAGAGTTCCACTGAAGGCTCAAAGTCCCCTGATGGATCTAAATCTCGAGCCAGTAGGAGCACGATGAAGCCCTTGAAGGATGTATACTTAACTATTGCTCTGCCGTCCTACACGCCGGTGTCGCCCAGGTTCCAGCCGCGCAGAGCATCTGATGCTACAGGTTTACGCAAGCAGAAAAGCATGTCTGAAGCAACTGGAAGTGATGGTTTGGCTGTTGAACTACCACTGTTTGTCCGCGTTATTCTCACGCGACTTGAGCGGCTGTTGGAAAATTCTTTTCAGGAAAATCTCGCACTTTCTGGCCTGATTTCCGCTCTTGCTCAGAAAAATTGCTGCTCGACGGTGGTCTTCGATATGGCTGAACGGCAACCAAGTGGCCAAAGTGTTCGATCTGTCCTGGAAGACGTTTATAGCGACGCTCAACGCCGAATCGACCGTTTGCAAAATGGCCAAGCAAAATTACAGGAGATCCGTACAAAATTGGTCGACAATGACAATGATGCAGCATTGAACGACCATGATGTCGAGAGCCGGCTTCTGTGTGGCTTTATCGTGCTGGAGGAGATCTTGAAAGAGCTTTGCTCGCTTTTGTTTGCTCGTGAGCGTGCCAAGAGCCTGCCGCTGAAGCCTGAAGGATACTACCTTGGAGCCAAGCGTACCTCGCCTTCCCGTTCGCCTCGATCCGCTTCGAATGCAATGGGTAGTGATCTGTTTTCTCCTCGTTCGGCTACATCGGAAAATGGCGACAACGGCCTTCAAGCCGAGGAAGACGAACGCACAAGCCTGGGCAAGGAGTTTGAGCAGATGCTCGCAGAGGCCGAGTCCGATATGGAAAGCCTCCTCCAGGAATCAGAGAAGACCCCGGCCCCTTCTCCTTCCAAAGTATTTCATGTGACGGCCTCTGAGCCGACTACAGCATAGATGGAAGTTCGACGTGAATACATGAATGTGCTCTTGATTGGCATGCTACCAAATTATAGAGGTTTTATCAAGTTATTTTGTGAAGAATCCTGAAGATGATCCCATTTTGTTAGCACAGGGTATTTATTTTAACAGGGGCTAACGCCTACAGCGCTTTGACAACCATTCCTGACACCAGCCATGGCAGCCAACACGAGTGCGGCGGCCGCGCAGTATGACGAGGACAGCGAGGAAGAGACGAACCCGTGCGGGTACATGTGGATAGAGGGAGACTCTCTTGCGCCGCCGTGTCAGAGCGACCGCGACGTTGTCGAGAAGATCGTCGAGATCGCGCAAGTCACGCCAGCAGACGTACGACCTTCATGCCTTTGCTGTCTGCATCGTGTGTATGGTGGAAAGACTCACTCATCTGCGTAAACTGTAGGTATTGATCGACTTGGGCTGTGGCGACGGTCGGATATGCATCGAAGCTGCGAAGCGCTATGGCACGAAGTCCCGCGGCGTCGAGATCGAAGAGTATCTGATCGCACGGTTCCACGAGTCGATCGAAGCGCATGGGCTGCAAGATCTGGTCACGGTATCGCACGGCGACCTGCTGGAAGAAGACCTCTCGGACGCCACTGTCATCGTGACCTACTTGCTTCCGGAAGCGCTGGAGCAGCTCAAGGAGAAGTTCACTGCGCTTCTGAGCCAGCCAGGCAAGAACGTGCGCATCATCTGCAACTCGTGGGGCATCCCGGGCATGACTCCGGCGGAACGTCACGACTCAGGCGCTTATGGGAATGTGCCGCTGCTGGTTTACAAAAGCGACGCGAACGCCAAGAAGAACGAGACGCAGTAGAGTTAGACGAGCATGCCAATAGAAAAAAATTCACTTCATTCGACTACAGCAGGAAGAGGTCATTAGACTGTCTCTAACTGCGCATGCATGCTGATGCTCTCTGCAGTCCATATCTCCTGTATCTACCTCCCGTCATGGTCACGAGTGTGCGCTTAAGCCGACTTGTTCAGGCGGTGCACCACGAACATGGTCGTGTCCAGGTAGGCCAGAGTCACGTTCTTGATGCAGTCGCGTTCGCGCGACGACAGCTCGGCGTCGGGCTTGCTGGCGCTGCACTTGTCCCAGGCGATGGCCGTGATCTTGGAGATGGCCTGCTGCACGAGCGCGCGCTGCTGCTCCTCGATCAGGATGGCCTGCATGTCGCCGGCGCTGAACGAGCCGGCGCTGGCCGGGGCAGCCGACTCGAAGGCCGACGAGGTCTGCGAGTTGCTGTAGTCGTACGAGGGCTCGTCGTACGACGACGACGAGTACGACGGCTCCGTCTCGGGTTCCTTGCTCTTGCCGAAGCCGAAGAACGACATGCTACTTGCTTGGACTGATCTCTTGCGTGGATGCGATTGGTTTGGCTGAGACGCCCAAGCCAGACCAATATTACTTGTATAGACACTACTTCAGAATAAATTATACTTTAGACTATGAAAGGGTGGATATTTACATAAATAAACGTTTCCGCCATGGCGATGGCACTTGAACATTGGTCATCTGCTTCATCAAGGAGCGAGCGCCTGGACAAAGCGAGTGCGGGGAAGAGGAAGCAGTGCAGTAGGCGAATGGAGATTTCTATGGTCCATGGTATGATGCATCGCGCTGCGGGTGGTGTTGCTGGTTGAGTCGTAGCCGCCTCTTGACAGTGTAACTACCTGTCCTTCCTGGTTACGGCGTCCGTTTGCTCATTACGATATGACGCGGTGACGGCCGCCGATGAAGTCACCGCGCCATGTGCCACCGCTAGCAGCGCATGAAGTTCGACGCGTACATATAGGTGGAGAATACGATGGTGATGACGAACGCCATCGACTCGAAAGCCCTCGAAACTGCTCACCTCGAGCGAATTTGCAGCCGATTGGCGTGGATCCGCCGCAATTGCAGTCGTTCAAGAGGCTGCGAACGCTCGAGCAACTGGCGCGGGCCCACGTTCAGGAAATGGCGACGGGAGATTTCGTTGCGCGTAGTGCTGCACGTTGGGCCATGTTTCAAGAGAAGCCTGAAGAGCGGGATTCGACCCATGCACTCAATATTTCTAGAAGCTCCAGTGCTCTCGTCCTTCAGTGCGCATGGCGACGCTGGAGTGCTCAATTATTGCGTGCTCGTCGTATTCAACTCATCTGGCAAAGACAGCTGGACGCTGCTGCCTGGATTACATCACACTGGGAAGCTGGCTTGCAAGACTTTATGGCAGCGCTCGAAGGCCATGACAAAGGTTTGCTTGAACTTCGCATAGAAGTCAGCTTGAAAGGAGTCGAAGCGTTTCCGTTCGATTTACACGGCATGCACTATTACTTGCCAGCGTTACATATTGCTGGTTGGCTCCGATTTATTTGTGCTAAGACTCGAGGAGCAGTTTTACGGCGATCTCCGACTATTCTACGCACAGTGGACGTGCCAGTCCACAAGACGTGGAAGAATATGCGAGAATTATGGCGACGAGTAAGTGACCGAGCGGCTTTGTGCATTCAGTGTGGCTACCGGTGTTTTGCCGCAAGGAAAACATTGAAAGCACACCAATTAGCTGCACTGCAAGCTTGCTCGACAATTCAGCTCCAATGCTTTTTTCGAGTCTGTCTCGCCCAACGAACTGCCCAATGGCTTCTAACAAGACGATGCGCTATTCGAATTCAGTGCTGTTGGCGATGTCACCAAGCTCGAAAGATCTCTCATGGACGTCGAGTCGTCCGCTATGCCACAAATGTTTGGCTGAACGTAGCCGAAGAGGGTATATCACGAGCAGTCAAAGTTATCGTAGAAGCGGCAGTAATTTGTATACAAACGCATTATCGTGCGCGGCGCGATCGTGCTCTGTTTCGTAGTATGCGGAGTCGACACGAACAAATGCAATGGCAACGAAATCCCAGTAAGGGGTACATGTGCTTTCGAAATAAAATGTACTATCAAGCGGCACTTCACCTTGAAAATTGCGTTCGTCAAGAAATCGTTGAAGATTTTCAGGCAAATGCGGCTGTCACAACGTATGCTGAAGCCACTCATAAAAGCAAAGCACTCGATCATAAAGACATCACGAGAAGGCAAGGGTACACTATACTGAACACGACAGGCTCGTTTCACTTCAGCATGACAGCGACCAATACCCGAGTCAATTCAATTCTTCGACCGTCTACTGGCTACCAGGGAAAACGATTGGCTCGTGATCAGTTTGAATTTTGGCAGACGTATGCGTTGAGTCATTTCTATGTTTATGATGCAACTGGGGATGCATATAATCTTCGCCAGGCCTGTACTGGATTCAAGAACTGTCTTATCTTATCTCCAAGTATAATGCAGCCTAAGATTGAGCTTGCTCACAATGTAAATACTGACTATGCATCAGTTTTTCTGGCCTTACACGCAAGATTTCGATTGATCCAGTGTTTATTCTGGAGTGGCAGCGAGGAAAGTCGATCTGGATTGAATCTAAACGCCGAAGAAATGATTGAACAACTGAATTATTGCAATACTGAGGATGCATCGACAGCACAATACGTTCACGATTGGCGCATTCAGCTTCTTCTGATCAGCAGTATGCTTTATTATGAAGTACATGATTATCAGCTAAGCTGTATCCAACTGGAGCATGTCCTTGAATGTCTACCACATCCAGAATTTAATAGTCTGGAAATTCGTTTCACTCTTGCTTTACTGCAGTTGAAAAGATGCGATGACGTTGATAGCATTGATGAGAAACAATTATTGATGCCCAAAGCTGAAGATTTGCTGAAAATGTGCTATCAAGAGATCGAACTCTGGCCTGGGGTTGGATATTACCATGGTTCACTGAATAATGAGGCAGCATCTAAATTATTAGATTCGTCTCCAAGAGGTTCATTTTTACTTCATCGCGCAAATGATCCAACTTCAAACTCGATTTCATGGGATGTGCTCAACAATCGGCGACCAGAAGATGATGACCAAGGACCTCTGTTTCTGAAAGTGAAGCTAGACGATAATCCGGTCCGAATTACGTCCCTTCGTGTGAATTTTGACCATGTTCACCGATTATACAGCACTAAAAAAGTACCGAATAGCACAACCTTCAGTATTAGTGAATTTGTCGCTCGACTCCCAGATATTGCTGGGATTATTATGGAGAATGGTGTCAAGAAAGAGATGTATGTTGAGTCATTACGTCGACGATTAGATCAAGCACAACCGGGGTATGCGGCACAGAAGGAGGATCAACGCAGAGATTTATTGTCGTGGTCAAGTTGGCTGAAACGAATTATGTCGGCATCTGGTGGCCGAAAAATCTTGCGCAATGAGTCGTGGAGCGCAGCTTGTTTTGAAGTCGCCAAATTATTGGAAAGCAGTCAGTTATGGATTTTTTGTGAGCTTGCTGCAAGAGAAGGAGTCACCTATTCGAAGAATCGACTGCTACGAGCTCAACTTCAATTAATCGGTGCTAGAGTATCGTTGCAAATGCAAGATCGCGTCAAAAATGCTCGGTACATTCATCAAGCACACGTGGAGCTAGATTTGTTGCCTCCTGGTGTTCGTAGTCTGGTAGACAGGAATTTGATTTCTGTTCAGCATGCTTGGTCTCTTAATTGCTCTCTTTCAAAAAGAGAATCATTTTTTAATGTACTGGAAAGAATGCAAAAGCTTGAACGAATGTGTTTGAAAGCGTGGCGTTTTGATAGTTTATCTGATACATTTCGTGGTGATCCATATCATGAAGCATTATTGCTGCAAAGAATTGATGACGAAGCGTATTCAGAGTGTGGAGATGCCTATTTTATTCGCAGTCTACTAAAGGCACATGTTCGGTCGTATGTACTGAATGGATTCGCTTTCGAGATTGCGCACTTACATCTTTCCATGCGATGTCTTGAACGCCTTTTCCACCGTTCGTATGATAGTGAAATTCAAGCTGGTTCAGATGATTCGCCGCTAACATTGATGATTAATCACGTCGCTGGCGCCCCTCATGAGCGAGCGCTCTCTCTTCGACAAGAACAGGACAGATTTGGAGTTGAAATGTTGCTCTTATCATGGCATCGATTTCCATTTCTGGTTTGTTATGAAATTGCTGACGTATTTTACCGACTCTATGTCCAGCAAGAAGGATCATACTTTTGCAATGCGGTTATAGATCTTTATGAAAGCCTCTATGGTCGCCTCCGATCTATGCAACCATCAAATGGGGCCTATGCCAGCTTTGAAGAGCTTATCCTATTTCGGCTAGCGTTTTTGTATGCGCAAAAAGCTCACATTACGTATATGGATCGTTGGCTGAAAACTACAATTGAACTTTTTGATGACATTTTACTATCCAGAGACCACAGGCGCAGCAAAATGGTCCAGCAGCCGAAAACAATTTTATGGCCAGTAGCGTTAAAACTCCCACTAAAATGTACGGATGCCGAAGTTCGTTTTGTGCGCGGGTTATTCCGTGAAAAAATTGATCAACAGCACCAAATTCCAAACACTACAACACAAACCAAATGGCAGGATTATCAGCCTTTGCACCAGCAGTTAATGAAAATTGTTCTAGAAGATAAAGAGCTATCTAGTGCTCACGCATCACATCATGTGCAGACCCAGCCGAATTTGAGGGGCGTTCGGATGTTTCTTGGTGCAACTCAAGGTGTCGTGTTGCATAATGTACTTCACAGTAAGCCATACATTTTGATTCAAGGCGAGAAAAAAATTTACACAACGCAAACACAACCAATGTGGACCAATCTGTCTCCAGATTGGGACGAAATCATTGAGATGGATATTGTCTCGCCTCATGCTCGTGTTATTGTGACTTTAAAAGATCGCGGGCACAAGCAGCATGGAGGAGATGATCAGGTTCTTGGAACGGCAGAGATATTTCTAGCTGATGTGATTGCGCACAGAGAAGTACATTCGACAGGGAAGTATTACGACCTTAAAACGAATCCTTCTTCGCACGACGTGGCGATGCAACAAAAACACCGCTCAAGCTCAACATGGCCTCGCATTTTTATTCGAATCGATTTGATGCTGCAAGCAACTGCAAAATCGAAGGTACACTCCAGTGACCATAAGAAGAAAAAGCAAGGCAACTGGGATATTGAATATCTTCAGATGCATTTGCACGGTGATCTAGAGACATTCGTAGCTTCCCGATGGATTTGGAGCTCTCTTGCTACGATGTGGCTAGAAGAAAATGATTTCTTTATTGCACGGTGGCTATTTGAAAAAGCAATCGCTACGGTTATTGATGATGCACGGCTTACGCATGGCGAGCTGCGTGAGTACGCGACAAAAGATTTGATTGGACTATGTATTTGCTATAAGGCCACGTTGGGGTATCACTGGCTGCAATTTGCGTTTCCATGGATACAACGAGCAGAAGAAATTCTCAATGATATTATTGCTGGTGGAGATAGCTCGATACAGGTTTTAAAATGTATTGAACTCGTTCACTCGTGGAATGATGAGGCATTGACACCAGATATGTGTGGTCCCTTGGAGAGCGCACTGACAAAGAAAACGCCAGCGTCTTCACAATGGATTCAATTCAGGGATCGATCAACTTCGCCAACGCCTTATACCTCAGCGAACACTAGTTTCTTTTTCAACATTGACACAAGTGAACGGAGTAGTAGTGGCGGAAAGCTAAAGCAACCTTTAGAATATGAAGATGAGGAACAGGTGATGCGGCTATCTGCCGATACGGGAGGTGGTACACATCGAATTTTAATCATGAAGACGGACATGAGAGCCCGCGTGGCGTATTACCACGCAGATATTCAACGAAGGTTTGACCAGGACCCTTATCAATGGATTGCCGTGTTTAATGACCGCAAGCAGGAAATGCATTACTTCAGCCAGCGGTCAAGCGATAAGGACGATGATGACACAACATGCGTGTGGACGTCTTTAGAACAACCACCATCATACGTACTGTTTGCCAATGATGTTGTGCTCTACCATGTGCTTGTAGTGCAAGATGCCTACCGAAAGTATCTTAAACGACGCAAGAGACGCCGCCGGCTCCGCGGCTTGCTTCATAGCGTTGGGTGGCTGACGCATGAATTACTGGCAGCCCGTACTCGACTGGAGCACAGAGCAGAAAGTCAGCGCAAGAGTTCATTGAACTGTTTGCATGTAGTTATTGAAAAAGCTCGTCGCTTACGAGCAGGCGATATAGTTCTGAGTGATCCTTTTGTCGTATTAGCGCTCATAGATTCTGCAGGAGAACTCGTCATATCAGGGAAAACGAGTGTACGCCTCAACACTCTCAACCCGAATTGGAGCGAGGAATTTTACCTCCCGTACAATTACACTGCTCACGCACAGAAGGATCTGCCTACAGGTCATTTTGAAGAAAGTATGGCTGCATGGGTTGATCCTCGAGTCATTTTTCGAGTCTACGACTATGATGCGATTTCTGCTGAAAATTCAAATCAAAGTGAGCATGAAGAAAGCACTTTATTCGATGTACTAGAGCAGATCGGAGCCAAAGATTTCCTTGGCTTAGTGGACGTTGTGGTTGATCCACTAGCCCATGGGAGACGTGTAACCGCTGATTTGCAGCTCGGCGATAAGGATGGCTATGAATCCTTGCGGTCCCGTGGAATCCTCACCGTGACAATGCAATGGATAAACTATCAAGATGAAATCGACGAATCTGCACGTTCAAAGTCCAAACGGCGGACGATTGAGCCAAAAAAGCGAAGCAGACCAAAGCCAGCAATCGTGGGTGGACTTGAGCAAGAGAAGGTCGACGTGCATTTGCGTATCGGAAACATGATGCAGCAACTGTTGGATATCGGTACAACAATGCTAGATCCACTCCAGCGGCTCTACAAACGTCTAAGTGACGCAAAAGCAGCTGGGAAAACAGCAGATGAAGCTAAACTCATAGAACTGCGCATTAATGCATTTGTTCAAGTTCCTTTTCAGCAGAAGTTGTCCGTTATGAAGGATGAGATCACCTCCTGTTCTGCCTCCGTTGTGCATCTGTACTCCCAACTAGGTGAGCATATTGACCAATACATTGACAGTCAAGATGATGAAACCACTGCAAACCTGACAAGAATCCGCAATACCTGCATTACCGGCTTGAGCACAGCAGAAAAGCACTCGAGTGACGCAATTTTCGGCTCCTGTGGGCCAAGTCTTGATTCAAGTTCCGCTTCAAAATCAATCGATTCCGTGCTTCGATGCCGACATTTGTTGCTGGATTGGCACCAGAGTCTTGGACTGATATTTGACACTTTTTTTGTCTCGACCAACACTTGGCAGCATCCAATCGAAGCTAAACTGTCGGACCTGTACGATCGTTTGGACGCACAAAGAGGCATGGACACTGAGAAGCTCTTGATTGCTCGCATTGACAGCACACAGCCTGCGGAGGTAAGGGCTGAAGTGACAACACCGTCGAGTAAAATCGCAGTAAACAAGCGAATGGTACGAATTCAAAAAGAAAAGCGAGGACCGATCAATGGACGCAAACAGAATCGTAATGTTTTGTGAATGGATCAAAATCTAGTCTTAGCTGCCAGCTAGTAGCTCAGATACCTGACACCAACGGCTTATTTTTTTTAGCTTTTAGTGGTTGCATTGCTGTTTGATGTGTCGGCGAAGCACCTGATCAAAATCATCGAGCTCTTTGTAGGACGGAAAGTAGTTCACGTCGATCACGAACAACTCCTGAGTGTCATCGGCGATAATGACGTCAAAGCCAAACAGTGACAGATGAAGCTCCTTGCGCAGACGCTGGCCAATCGCACGAACTAGCTGGAAGATCTCTTCCTGGGTGCGCGCATGCACAGCCACTGGCGCAGGTGGCGTACTTGAATTGGCCAAATGGTCGGACCCAGCATGGAAATCCTGAGACGTTGGGTATGTCTCCTGGGTATTGAAGCGCACGCCGTTGGCTCCAGGTGCTAGATTCGGGAGTGACCGGCGCTCGGCGACTTGAATCAGATCCCCCAGCACGTAGCCCTTGAAGAGTCGACCGCTGTGATTGACGAATTGCTGGTACAAGGTCGGCGAAGGCACATAGACCAGGTCAGCGTTCTTCGTGATGACGCTCATGTGGTGCGATCTGTCTGTGGCTACAAGAGCACAAGCATGGATGGATCAGTGATGCGGCAAACCAGATACAGAGAAGCTATGCCTACCACAGGCCTCGACCGACTTGGAAATGAGCGGGAGCGCGATCTTTCCTTCTTCAAGCCCACGACAGATCAAGTCAAAGGCATCTGGTGAGTCCGCAACGTGGAAAAGCGGGACCTGGAACGACGCGCGAGCGTCCTCACTGGGCTTGGCGCTGAGTGTGTGCAGCATTGCGCACGTCGCCTGGCGGTCCGTGAGCACGCGCACACTCGGAATGGGGTCGACCACCGTGATCTGCGGGTGCATCGCCACGAAATCCTCCATGATCTTGAGCCTCTGCGCTGCTGCGAGGTCGTTGTTCACGCGCGCAAACACCATTTCGTGCGCGAGCTTGTGCAGAATGGCGTCCATGGGCCCGTACTTGGCCGCGATGCTCTGCGCACTCGTGAGCGACGGGTCGAAGAGGTCCATGAGCACGAACCGGACGCCCTCGCAGGTCTCCTGCAGCACGCTCTTGAGCCGGTCGAGCTTCTTGGCCGGGAAGACGACGCCCACAACCAGCTCGTCCTTCTTCGCCTGCTTGGCCATCGCAATGCGATAAATGCGGCCGGACTCAGAACACCAAGTGCCTCGGATCAGATCGAATTCAGAAGAGTGACAATTGTGACATGAAGGCGGTTGCTCACACGACTGTTAATCGGTGGCTTTTTATTTGCGTGCCAAGAATAAATAGATGATGAGGCTCTGTGAACTCGGCCCGGCATTTCAAGTTTGCGTCGAAACGAACCATGAGCCCAGCCATCCGCCAGCTCAAGATCAACCAACGCCATGACAAAGCCACTCCAGCGCCTCGGAAGGGCTCGCGCATCCGATCCGGCGGTCTCGGCAAACCTTTCAAGAAGAGGAGAGGCGTGATCGCGACTCTGAAGACGCTCACGTTCTGGCAGAATGTGCATCTTTTGCATCGCACAGTCATTTTCGGCCTTGCCTTCTTCTACGCCTTCAGCTCCATCCGGTCTCTGGCTTCAGTCGTCACAGTGATCACTGGTAACCCACTCGTATTAAACACCACGAGAACGTACAGCGCCACGTTGATGGGCAAGCAGCTCGGTAGCAACTCCGTTTACGAGAGTCCTCTGGTGCAGAAAGTACTCGCAAACGACACGTCGCCCAGAAGCTACGGATTATACCTCGAGTCTAACGGAACTTCTCAAGATGCGTGTCACAAGCCCAAGTTTATCAGCAAGATCTACGGCAATGCCAACCTGCGAAGTCTATATACATCGCTCGTGGCCGGCGCGAAGCACGAGTATCCGTTCTTAGACGAACTGGAGCTAATCGCTCCTGTTGTAGACTGCTCAATGAGCCTTACGACCAATGGCGATCGGACACGCGTCCAGTACTACCTGCTTCTCCGCAACACAACGGTGGTGGATGACGTCTACGTACTTTCCATTCGACTGTCGATCCAAGACTACGCCATTGAGGCGCAGCGAGAGAGCGGGCCGAGTGGACTCCTTGTATTCGCGCTGTTCAACACTATGCAGGCCAAGCTCACGCATCATTTCGTTGGTTCGCCGGGTTATCCGTACTCGACTCTGTCGTTTCGGCCGTTTGAGTTGCTGACGATGACCAGTACTGGATACCGGGTCTTCCAAACTACTCCCATTAACAGCACAACAGAGGGAGTGACGACAGTGCTTGGAAGTCGATGCACGGGTTTCTATGTAAACTCCATAACAGAGCGCTCCAACATCAAGCGGTCGTACTGGTCTCTGGACGACACTCCAGCCATGGATGTTGCACGCTGGTACGCGAAATCGATCACGATTCTACGCAATTCATGGGCGTGGGTGCATGGTGTGCACTTTTTCTTTGCACTTAGCGCGATCTTCAATATCGCATTACAACTCCTCATCATGATGAGCGCACTCAAGAAGGACAAGATCTGGATGGGCGATGCTTTTATGTCGATTTCTACGACGCTTTTCGTGCGCGGGGTCGTACTGGTTATCGGCTGGTGGATCGAGAGCTTCTGGACATTGGCTGAGTATTGTCTGTACGTGGCGAACGAGCTTGCAGGCGTGCAGTCGGTCACAATTCTCCATGCAATCATGCACGCGGATCTCATGACGCTCTACCTGTTTGGTGCAATGGTTGTGGGCTATGTCTTTCAGGAAAAGATCGATCCAGCCCTGGCGATGCTGGTCTTTGAAGTGTCCTGGCAGTACGTGGTTCCGCTCACTAAGCTTTTCACGGGCATCAGCGCCTCGCTATCAGCATTTGCTGTGACGGACTATAACTTGGGCACTTTGAGCATGAGTACAAAAATGGCGAGCTCAAAAGCCATGCGTTACTGGACGATCCATCAACTGTCCTCCAATGTCGACCAGTACATGTTCCTGTCGATTGCTCCGATTCTGAGTACGCTGGTTGTTTTGGTCGCGTATGCGCTATTGCGGAAGGTATACCACCATTTTTATCCAGAGATGTTCAGTCAGCGCATGACAAACCAGGCAACGGGGGGCGATTCGACCAAAGAGCCCATTTGGACCTCGCAGCAACGAACATTGACGATCTTTGAGATCGCGACAGGCGCCCCGCTGCAGAACCGAGTCGGGCTCGTGGCTGATTACGAAAACTGCAGAATGATCAAGGGCATGAAGTATGCGTCGCCCGACGGCATCTACAGCAGTGGATTCGTCATCGCAAATGGCAAATATCTCGTAGCATCGGTTGATCTGCCAACAGTTATCGCTATGAAGTTCTTGCGGTGGCAGTTCCGCAACGTGCATATGTACGAAATCAGTGGCTGGACTGTTAAGCAGAATGCCCGCCTCGTGTATCCAGAGACCATCACTTGGACGGACCTTCTGAACATATCTATAGGAGTTCTCTCGTAGATAATAAATTCATTCTCAGACAGCAAAGGAAGAAATTACGTTCCCAAGATCGGCAAAAGGTTGGCAACGTCTGCCAACATATACTCTGGAGTACATTATTCAATGCTGGCCACTTTGCTGAGGATCGTTTTATATTAAAAGCGATTAGATAGCGAGAAGAATAGCGCTCCGTGTGGAAAACACGCCTAAGCTTACGAGACCAGGAACTTTTTGGTGTACTCGTCGGCATCGATGATCTCGAAACGATGGGCGTTGAGGATGAGCTCAGCTCCAACGAAGAAGTGGTCCAACACGTAGCGCGTGCCATCTGGGGCTTTGTAGCGCCCGCGCTCAAGGAATTTGCCGTTCACAACGCCCGAGTTGCGCAGTTCCGGCTCATAGATGGACAACGTGTCGTCGGTGAGGAAATACGTGATGATGAAACGCCGTTGTTGCTGCTCTTTGCGGCTTGAAATCGTTCTAGCGGAGAAGCGAAGCAGCATCCGGTCAAACTGCGCCATCTTCTTGAAGTCCTTCCGCGGTGGCTTGGGGCACAACGAGTTGCACGAGCCGAGCGAATCCTCCTCTGTGCCATAGCCATTGTACGCTGGCGGATCCGGTTTTTGGAAGTGTGGAGTCTTCAGCACCGTGTACATTGGTTCAACCAGGTTTCGACCCCACGCCATCAGATAGTAATCGCGCGTGTAGGGATCAGCATCGACCAGTCTCATGTCGCGTCCAAATGCGTTGATCACAGCACCAACGTATAAATCCTCTTCGCTGTAATAGCTGCTGGCTGGTGTGGGCTCTTCCACACCACGGTCCTGCTCATCGTGAAGGTTCGTGGTCCAGTTTTTCACGAGCTTTCCGCGACGCAGCAGAATCGGGAACGGATCGCGACCGGAATTGGCTTTGTGCACCTCTTTGAACTCGATCGTATCGTCTTCCAAGAAGTAGTCGAGCGTATAGCTCATGAGATCGCCATAGAGGCGGTCACGATCATCGCACTCGCAGTAGAAGCACAGAACCTTGCGGTTATTGGCCAGGAACTTGCGCTTCTTCTCGCTCTGCAGCCGAGACCGAATTGGATTGCCCAGCGACGCCTCCATGTACGTCTTGAGCGGGTAATGTACCTTTCCGTAGAAGTGGTCGTGATCGCCACCGCACATGCGCGTGATTTGCTCTCGCGTGAGCGTGTACTCGTCTTTGGGCAGCTCGATCCGCTTGCCGACGTCGTATCCTTGCGCAGCGTAGTAGTCGCGCGTGAACGGATCGCAGTCGTAGAGTTTGAAAGTGCGGCCGAAGATGGGGAAATCCATGCCCAGACGGAGATCCTTGGAGCTGTAGAGCGATCCATCGGGCTTGTTGAGCTGCCCTCGCTTGAGGAATGTCCCCTGAGGAATACCGCTATTCGGCACTCGTGGCTCAATAATCTCAAACGTTTCGTCTGTGAGGTATAGCAGCATCATGTTCTTGCGCAATCGAACGACTTCGAGGTTGCTCTCGTCCACGCTCTCCACGTAAAAGGTCTGGAAGCGCAATACCTACGAATGATTTGGGCGAAATGAGTCGGCATCATCATTTTTCATGGCAAAATCAGACGTTGGAGCGTACCTTGTTGACGTTCTGCGGTGCGAACTTGCTTTCTGGAGCACATTCGGACAGTTTTAATTTGCCGATATCGCTGGCCGTCGTTCCGAAGCGTTCCGCGTCACGCAGATCCATACGAGTTGTGAGTGGATTGAACTGGTTGAGCGTACTGTCGATCCGCATGCGCTCGACCAGTTTGAACCGCTGGGGCTTGAGATGATTGCGCTGCGTCGGCTCATAGTTGGTCGCACCTAGAAGCGTGTTCTTGGGCACGATCGACGACGCCATGCCGCACTTCGAGCTCTGTCCTGAAGCCGCGCGTTTTCGTTTTTGCGTGTCAATTTCAGAATGCAGCATCATCAGAAAAGAACAAGCTAAAAATAAGGCTTTTGCGTTTGTCCGAAATAGCTTCGAGGAACCATTGCGCCATGGGATACTTCGCACTTCCAAACCGATGGCTTTTTATCTAGAATTGGATCAAAATCACCATTTAAATGTCATGAACTGCGATAAAAGTACTTTGATTAACTCGCTTAATTTATATCTTGAAAGGACCATGATAGAATCCCAAGAGAAATGTTGAGAAGATCGATCCAAGTGATGCTCTCTGGGTACACCAGTCGAGCGTTCTGTTTCACGGTCGAGCCATTGATTTCAAATACATGGACATTGCGAAATCGCCACCGCGTGATCTTCATGGCAATTATCGCTGGCAAATCCACCGATGCCACGAGGTATTTACCGTGTGCAATCACAAATCCGCTGCTATAGATACCGTCTGGAGACGCATACTTCATGCCTTTGATAACGCGGCAGTTCTCAGTCTGCCGCGAGTCCGAATCGGTTCTGCAGCTCCAGTCGCGATCTCAAAAACTGTGAGTGTTCTCAGCTGGGAGGTCAAAATGGGTTCTTTGTCCGAATTAGCTCCCGATCCAGGATTCGTCGTTTGTCGGCTGAATTTCTCTGGATAGAAATGCCGATATATCTTCCGCAAGAGAGCGTAAGGAATAAACACGACTATTGTGCTCAATATTGGAGCAATTGAGAGGAAGATATAGTGGTTCGCATTACTGAGCAACTCGTGGGCAGTCCAGTAACGCATGACCTTTGTCGTGGTCACTTGAGTATTCATGCTGAGCGTGCCGGAGTTGTAGTCTGACACAGCGAAGGCTGTTAATGAGGCAGTTATTCCCGTAAAAAGCTTTGTTAAAGGAACAGCATACTGCCACGACAGTTCAAAGACCAACATCGCCAGTGCTGGGTCAATCCTTTCTT
>JAADXR010000809.1:0-10395 GCA_023337935.1 Elongisporangium anandrum | reverse complement strand
TTTAATTTTAGCCAATCACGTACTGAATTGAGAGGGTGGCGGATTTTTCTGTCGCCGCCTGCCTAGGACGAACCCACCATTTTTTATTAGAGGATGCCATTCAGAACCTGGCGAATTTTTCCGTCGCCACCTGTAGCTAAGTTACGTTGTTTGGGAGTGTGTTTCGTACTTAGACGGAGTCCGTATTTGTAACGGGGTAGCCGTTACCAGCATACACTAGGTATGCGCGTAAGAGGAAAGCGTAGGTTTACAGTAACTCTGTACAATGTACAGAGTATGCTGTATGTTAAAGGGATATGCCTTTAAGAGGGAGAAAACTGAAGTGTCAATTTCTAAGTAAAAACACCTGGGTCCTGACCTATCTGAGACCCGTGACCGTGGAACATTCAGATATCAACGCTTTCATTGGATGATATTCGAGATATCAGTCAAACGGGTCATGACCCATTATTCTTATTATGATTGGCTGACATACTCTAAAAAAAGAAGGATCCGCCGTCTCGGCCAGTAGCCCACCAGTCGAGAAGCGACCCCAAACAAGCGGCAGCGACGCAATGAGCGCATCGTCGCTGCGAATGTATGCTGCCTCTTGTACCACAGGCACAGCGCAACAGGAGGGCAGTGTCGCTCTACAAGCAGCTATTGATGCAAGCGTGCAGAAAACCATCCAGGACACAATCAAGGGGCGACCCGTGAACACAAAACGCAAGTACAACCCATACCAAAAAGAATTCATGTCATGGTGCAGTACAACAGCGTGCGATGACGGCACCACAGTGACCGGTGGCAAGCTCCATCTCTTCTTGAACGAGCAAGTGATCGGTAGAAAGTCGCGCAAAAACAACGATCGGGTAATTAGAGGCTCTACAGTGTGCGGCTATGTAAGTGCTATTGCTGATTTGTACAACCAACAAGTCAGTCTGCGCATGAACAGCAACCCACATCCTCGCACAAGTGCTGTAAAGAAGCTGCTAAAGAACGTTCAAGGCCAAACTACCAAAATAAAAAAGCAAAATTACGAAGACCGAGGTGTTGGTTCACTGCTTGACGGCTATCAATCTACTCAACAATTTGCTCAGATTTGGGACGCCTTTTTTTCGATGAATGATTTGCGTGGGCGTGCTTGTTTTCTGGTTTCGCATTTTGGCTTACTACGCGGTGAAAATATTCGTGATCTGGAGCTCGCGGACATGTTTAGCCAAATTTTGGACGACGAGGGATTTAGTGAATGCGTGGCACTAGTTCTGCTGGTTCAACATGGGAAAACGAACACACTTGGAAGGTTACAGCACGTGGGGTACATGCGACACAAGGATGCTCAAATTTGCCCACTAGGATCAGTCGCATTTTATTTCTTTTAGACAAATTTTCCCCGAAGCGGACGTCTGGCTGCACCGCATTGTTCATGGGGAAGGGTGTGAGCAAAATCTGGCGGCAAGAGGATTCCTCAATTTGTTGATTCAACTTCAAAAAATACTATTGCAAGACGCGGCGGTATTGTATTCGCTGCTGCCTCCTTCATTTACCTCCCACAGAATTTTTGGTCCTGAGTTCCAACAGTTTCGGCATGATCTCTTGCAGCGAATGCAAGATTCGACGAATCCTATTGAAAAGAATTTACAGCTGGCGATGCCTCTTTTGTCGAAGCAATTGGAGGTGCAACACAAGTCGCTAATGGAACATATTGAGCGCTCGTCCGCCATCAATACGAAAGCAATCGACGAACTGCGCCAATACGTAACCCACGTATTCCATTCTGGTCTCACGTTTCGCCTCGAAGCAGGGGCATATGAAGGCTCTAACTCAGTGGGATCCAATGCAACAGAAACTACGACAGCGACAAGTTGCGACAGCATGGTAGATGGAGTGATTCCAACTGGCGTTTCGCACGCTATGAGCCGATCATTAGTTACTGTACGTGAGCTGTGGAGCGAATGGCATGTAGGGATAAATGGCCAATCATCAATCGTTGATCTCGAAAGAGAATTCGGTACTCGATGGAGAGCATCTGCGCGCGAATCTAAATTCTTTTCACGGCGAAAATGCATTATCCGGTACGTTACAAAGCTTATATCTCAAGGCCTCACCGAAGACGATGCAATACGAAAGGCTGATGAGGAAAGACGATCTAAAAGTCTTGATGGATTTTCGAAATGTATAGGACGTCAGAAGTGATTGCACACCCTCAATACGTGTTTTCATCGCTGCCGAAACCTTGCCGTTTGCATATCAATGCATTCTGAATCAATATAGCGGATGGGAATGTTATAGAACTCAAAAATAGACAAATTTGTTTTGTTGGTAATGCACCCCTCTAAGCCGAAGTTGTTTTGGCTGACACTTTTTGTGCGTATTTCATATGTACTGCACGATTGATTGAACAGAAGGGAGCTCGATAAGTGTATGTTGATTGTGATTCCTACCAATTGCTAAAATCAGATTACACACTAACAAAATCTCAGTGCCAACGGCGAAAATGTAGGAGGTGACAACAATACAATAGATATTTTGATTGAATGGATTGGAAATGCTGGCAGAGTTAATTTATGATGGCACTACAGTTAATGATTGTCTTGTATTTGTATGCATCTTTCACCTTGTTTGTAATGCATCTCTTTGCTCCACACGTACACGAGAAAAAAATCTGGAAGTAGGTCTTTACATCGCTGTACTTGAACGTCAACTCTTCTCCTGCTTTAATCTTCTTTCGAGCCATGATAGCAATACGGCGCTTGAATCCATCGTTGAATAAGTAAGACAGACAATTGGGAAGGCAGTAATGATTAATAAATCGAGCCAAATTGCCACGGTGAAATGGATCTATAAAGACCTTCGTTGATCGGCCTTCATGAATTGCGTCTTCTTCACTGAGCTCCATCATGTATATCTTGTTCGACGCTGCATGATAGGTGATCTCATCCACAAGCTCACCAACATACTCGATCACAAAGGCGCCTTTATCGATATCGACGGTCGTGCGCACTCCCATCCCTCTGGCATCTGCCGTTTTGAAAAGCAGGAGGCACGAAGCGCAATCTTCTTCAAACTCCCATTCAGATTGAGCAAACGGAAATTCAAACTCGTTGTCGTACATGTTCGCAGTGATTAGATCAAAGGACTTTATTGCCTCCGCAACTGGGTCGGAAGCTGACACGGGGGTTGCATGGGGTTTGGCTGGTGATGGTGGTATTGGAGACGCAGTTGGAGCAACGGAGAATTCGGATGCCGACGATAACGACGTTGGATCAGGTTCGGCCGCCGCCAGTAATACTGCTGCACCTCGACTGAGAACTTCTTCGGTCTGGGTATCTTCGTCAACACGCTCAACCTTCTGCAGGCGATTAGCATGGTGGCGCTTGTTTCTCAAATCCAGGCGCGCACACTCGTACGCTTTTTTTCGTGGCTCGTTTCTTTGCAATGTACACTCGCTTGAACTCTTTCAGCTCATCTCCAGTTAGACGGCTGGCCTGCATAGCTGCAGCCGTCGGCGTTGGTACACGAGCGCGCGCGAAGCGACCGCGTGCGCCGTGACACAAGTGAGCGTACCGCTTCCTCTTTCTCGCCATGAGGGAATGGAAAATGTCTTGGCCAATCGCAGCAGTCGCTAAGTTTTGTCCAATAAAAACTGGCCTGACCCAGTAATACCGCCAGGTCCAGAAACTGGTACTGACTCGGGTCAGGACCCCTTCGCCTCGACCTCTGATACTCATTAAGTAAAATGTGTGTATAAAACCTAAAAACCTTAAAGGAAAACAAGCAGACGGGGCAAGAGCCAACCGTTCATATGCACGTATCTGATAAGCTATAAGCCAGGGCCTTAAAGCCAATATCCACCAATGGGAATGCAGGGCACTTATTTAGTGCCAGTGGACATGAAGTAGGACAAAGTCCTAACGTTTAGTGTGTGCCACACTAGAAGAGGTCTTAGGTATATGGTACCGGGTTTCGTTACAGACCATGGGTCTGTTATGTAACAAGCCCTGTTACAGTATTAAGAAAACTGCATGGGAACGACTACATCTTTTCGTAAGTACCGAACACTGAGTGTGTGTTCGCAGTTCCTACTGCGTTACCCCCAACTCGTTGTATGTTTTGACCTCGATTTATTAGGACTGATAGAAAAGGACATTCACTAAAATTAGCTCTATTCAAACACAAACGGTGAAGAATAACGGTCGTTAAACCCCAGATAGGGCGAGGGTTATGAGCGATGTCCGATGTGGAGTCCTGTAAGTTCGGATTTATCAGTAAGTACGGCACGAACTTTAGTTATTAGGTTCGCAAAAAAATCCAAGATCCGAACCTGGTGTGATGGAACCTGCGGGGCCAACAGGCCCCGCAGGTTCCGAAAGCCTAAAGCCCACCTCCGACACCCGAAAGCCCACCCACCCGCATGTATACAACGCACTTGCAAAAATAACGCGATGGACAAGGACTCGCGCAGGAGTCATGTCCAGGCAGCGCTGCAGAAGATGAGCATTCCACCGCGCATTTTGTACCCGGAGCAGGAGCAGAACACGCTGCTGGCGCTATTGTTTTCGTTTCCGGGTGTGGTGTGGGTTCCTGAGTGCCTGTCCAACAGAGTGCCTCAATGTATTGACAAACATTGCATATGAGTGCCAAGCATAAGATAATACAAGTGCCGAACCGTAGAAGGTGTGGATCACAAGACCAACCTGCTGTTTGTCAAGTACAGGTGCTCAGGGAGTTCAAACAAGACGTTTACTACTATTTCAAATGAATACAGTGAGCGCATTGGTGCACGTGGAATGGTTCAGTTTCCTTACATTTTGACCCAGCAAAGTGGCCTGTCGAAAGCTCTTTTGGATATCGTTCATGATGGTATTATGACATCAACTGGTCTCGCAAAAGCAACTAAAAGTATTGAGCGTCGGCGTCGGAACCGATACTACAACCTATTATGCATTTATTGTCACCGACTTATTGGAGAATGCACGTCTCATACAGTCATGCCGACACCAAAGCCATTGGAAGAGTATCTAAAAGATAATGCTTTAATTGACACCAAGTCTTTGACTGGAGCTTGGTCTACAAGAACCGAGATGTATGGCGTACTTTCCCAGCGGTTAATGGATTATTTGAGTGTAAAAAATGGAAAGCAGTCGTCTCCTGGCTAGGCCGGTATTGTGGGTGAATCAAATGATGATGAAGTGAAAGAGTGCATTGAAACTATGATGAAGGAGGCTGAGCAAAATGGATTTCCAAGCGAACATCTGGATGCGTTGAGGAGAGAAGCGAGATCATGCATTGACATTTGGCGAACGAAGCTGGGTGCTGATCCGCCAGCAAAACTCGAACCTCTTCTTATTCAACTGAAGGAAGGAAGTCAGCCATTCAGGTCCAAGCCACGCCAATACGCTGAAGCGAAGAGTCATTTTCTACGAAAACACAGCCAGCAGTTAGAGGACTTTGGTTACGTCGCGAGGAACAACCAGAGCCGCTGGGCTTGTGCTGTAGTGCTTGTTTGCAAGAAAGGATCAGCAAATGAGTTCCGCATCACCAATGACTATCGACCTGTTAATCGGCAGACAGTTCCGATTGCTGGCGCGATGCCGAACCTGGCTGTGGTCATGACTAAGCTCAGAGGATCTTGTTACTCTGCAAAGTTTGATCTTTTAAAGGGGTTTTGGCAGTTATTACTGCATGAATACTGCAGAGAGATGATGAGCTTCATCACTGAGGACACGGTATATACGCCGCTGCGAGTGCCTCAAGGATTCAGATTTTTTTCAGATTTCAGTGTGCGGTATATTGTGTTACTATCTAGAACTGCAATATCCTCTTCCGGGGTCCCGCTCTACGAGCTTCGCGCCCGACCTCTATGCCTACGGATAGCTCGGCTACCGGCGCTGAGGCGTCCCAGGGCGCCTCGCCGGTCCTGGCGTACTTGCTAATGTTCGAGATCACGTTCCAGGAGCCGTCCGGAGCTGTGTATGCGTGTCCGGGCGGTCGTGTCGCTGAGCTCGCAGAGCCAGGGTGCCTCGTCGATCGTTAAACGCGTCTTCCGGCGTGCACAGGAGTCGGTGGTGGTCGGCTCCTAGCCAATGGCTTACGTCGTTGGCCACGAAGTGCTGGATGACCGGCGCTTGTGGGCTGAGGTCTGGCTGTCCATAGCTTGATTGGCCGCGAGGTCGGCCATCTTGTTGAAAGCGCGGTAGTGGTGGCTCCGCGAACTGCCCGCCAGCGAAAGACTCAGTCACTCGGTGCTGCGATATATATTCCTAGGTGCCACCTTTTTGGGCGGCCGCAAGTGCTTGTGCTGGGAGATGATCATGTTGCTGTCTCCGACCACGTGGATTGGGCGGTACTGCCAGCAGGCTGCGTATCGAAGACCATGCAGCGGGCCCCGGTACTCTGCTACGTTGTTCGTCGTGTTCGGAGCTGCGTACGCCATACTGGCGACCCACAGCAGTTGTGGTCCTCCTGCAGACTGGCCAACGCGGATGATAACAGAGCCGGATCCTCTGGGCCCCGGGTTCCCGCGTGAGCCGCCATCTAAGAACAGGATATAGAAGACGTCACGCCTTGTCGCTGGAGGAGCTATTCCGATCCGGCCGGTGCCGCAGAGGAAGTTGACAAGCGGGGAAATGACCGCGTTCAATCCAGCTGCCGCCTCTTTTGCTGCGTGGGCCCGTAGTAGGCCAGCTTCAGTCCCCGCTGTAAAACTGCATGCTGCCGTCTCTGGAGCGCCACTTGTGCCTACGCGGCCCCGTGGATGATGTCCTGCCGATATCGCCAGATGTCCGCTAAGGTGATAGTCGTCACGTAGCTCCACACCACCTTGGCGACGTCCGGAAGATAGTCGAGGGATGCGTCTCCAGTCGTGGGGTCTGGGATACTAATCACCGGCGGTGCAGCCACGGCCGACGGCATTGAGGGCAGATTGAGGGCGAAAATTGCGCCGGCAGGGTCCGGGGGCAGTTTGACTCCGGCGCGTTCCCATCTTTGAAGGGCAATCTTCCACCTGATCGAGGCACTCGGGCAATGCCAGAAAATGTGGCTCAGGTTGGCTTGGGTCGCTGGGACGAATGTGAGCATGGGGCATGCTGCTGTGCCCGCGCGGTAATCTCAACTTGAGACGTTGGCACCCTTCAGTCTAAGTAGGAATTTCTTCTGCGTGCCCTTCCAGGAGAGCACTCCTAACCCAGCAAAAACCGCAGGGTCTTGGTATGGGTCTTCGCTTTTCGCTTGCATTTTAACGAGCTGCGCAGTGGACATGGCTTCTGTTACACGCTTCATGAGCACAGTGGGATACAGGCGCCTGCTGACCGCCCACCGTCGATGCCCAGCCCATATACAGACCAGCCTTGTTAATTGCGGGTGCGCTGCCGTGTCCACTCGGCGGGCGTAGCCGCTGTCCGCCGCGATCCGTGCTTCTACGTCCTTCATGGTATCGACCTTGAATGCTGCCTTTTTTAGCGTGGCGTCATAGTGCACGAGGCTATCGTCGTCCTCGAGCTTCCAGCTGTGGGGCCGGAGGCCCTCGCTGTCATACGACTTTATCTCCGCCTTGTCCGCTAGTCGATACAGGAGCTGCGGGAAATTGTAAAGGAGAGCTGTGCATAATCCTTGCATCCGTCTCCGGGTGGGCTTGGAGGCTGGCTCGAGCTGCGGATTTAGCGCAAAAGTGACCCGCCCGGGTCTGACCCATGTCCAGGTGACTAAGTCCTGCAGCACTACGCTGCGCCGCACGCACCGCCTAGTTTGTACGGTTGTCCATCGTGGCCTCGGAGCCATGCCTCTGTCGGTACCCCAGCTTGACGTAACCACTCGGCGCTGAAAACGCCGAGGCTGGTCCTATTGGCGCACATGATCACTGATTTGACGTGGCGCCACACTAGCTGAGGTCGACGCTCCATGTAGCGTCGGTCCAGACAGAGGTTGCACATGATGGGCGTACTTCTTGTGCGCACCGCTTGTGACTGTCAATGAAGTCGGTTGTGCTCTGAGACGCATACATCATGCCGCACAGGTTAGCACCAGAAGCCGAGACTAAGGCGTGCAGCTTCCCCCCGAGGCACCCTTGAGCTGGTGTGATGTAGTTCGGAGCCTGCGTTGGATCGAGGATGATGTCCCCGAGCAGTCTCCGGTGGCGAGTGGCCGAGTTGACCCACTTTCCCACCACCGTTGCGCTGAGTAGGCAGAGTTCCTGCTTGATGTCAGGCGCTCAGATACTACCTTTAGCCAGAGGTAGCCGCGACGCTGCCTTATTGATCCATGCTTGGATCCGTTTCCGTTGCGTTTTCCCCAGATCAAGTCGTCGACGAAGGACTGGATGTCGTCTGCAATCTTGTCGTCCGGGAATTGAAATTGGGACACATAGCATAGTTTTGGGAGTACAATAGCCCAGACCAGCTGTATACGTTGCAGCACGGTGTGCGTTTTTTGCGTCTCCAATGTGAGCCTCGCACGTAAGCTGCGGTGGAAAGCCTTCCAGATCTTTGCTGCCTGTGGTTTGATGCCGACCTGGATCCCCAAATATTTGCAGTCTTCATCTGCTGCCAACACATGGAAGCGCGAGTCCTCTGGTACAGATGCTCGTGCTTCAGGCCCCAGAGGGATGCATACGGACTCGTGGTCGTTGATCTGCAGCCCTGACACGCGTCCAAAACCGTCTAGGTCGGATCCTGTTGCCGCAACGTCAACCCCATCGGCTAGGTAGACTGCGGTATCCTCCGCGTACCCACACCGGTCGACGTCCTCCTTGTCACTTGTTGTGCGCAGCTGCACACCTCTGACCGCCGCTTGTAAGACCACATAGAGGACGTTGAGTGCCACGATGAAGAGCAGGGGAGCTAGCGGGCATCCCTGACGGATGCCGCACCATATACGTAACGCCTTCGACGCGTACCCGTTGACGAAGAACTTGCAGGTAGTGCTGTGATGCAGACCTCGGACGATCCTGCAGAAGCCAGCTGGAAAACCGCAGTGCTGGAGGACTTCATACAGAAACACTCGGCTCAGCGAGTCGTACGCCTTGGCAAAATCGAGCAGCAGCAAGTTTGCTATATCTGGAGTCCGAGGCCGCCAACTTCTGTAGCGCTAGAAACGTGTCGATCGGTGTCACAATTGTCTGTCCACGAAGCACCGGATGGCGAAGTGATCGTACGGCAAACTACTAGACGTTTGTCTATGCGTCGGAGCATGTCGAATGATATGATCGGCGACAAGTGAAAGCATTGACTGCACAGTTAGCGACTGCGTATGCCCGTACTTCCGAACAAATGCATCAAGTGAAGCAATATCAAGATGAACCTGACCGTCAAACGGCTGAATACTTGAACCAACAACATGACAACCAGATTGCTCTCCGAGAGCAACAAGAGCGTGTAAAGCCTGATATGAAGGAGCAGAGGCGATTTCTGTTAGAGCAGTATGGACTGCTACGATGGGCCGATGAAGCAATGGCGTTACAAAGGCAGGACATAAATCACCTGGTGTATGCGTTCTGTGCTCTTGATCCTGAAACTTCTAGCTGGGACTAGTTTGCTCAACGAGACGAAGAAGACATGGAAATGACTACATGCCGCGATAGGGTTGAGACACCTGTTGTGCTCGCTACGAGAGTCAACATGCCAACGCCTCCCATATATAGGGTAGCTCAAAACAGGAAAAGCGAGCCTTCATGGACACCTACCTCGTGTACGATCGACGGGTATGTGCTCTAAACATGGGATCAGAAAGCGAGGTATTTTTGATGCCACTCAGCACGTGTGTCGAACATCAAACGATGATGAGGATCTGCCAGTTTGAAATGATCGATAATGAAACTGACGTATCAGCGGATGATTGGCGTGAGTATTTCCGTGCGGCTCGCTCCGCGAATATCACGACTACGCAAGGTTGGACAAGGCAACTCTAGCACCATAGCCAGGCTGATGTCCGACTTTCACGCGATTTTGGACACCTACAATATGGAATCACTGCTCGTTGAAGATCAGAAAAAGGCCGTGTCTTACTTGACTCAAGCGCCAATACCGCTAAAAACAGTCTGGGAGGAACTGTAAAAGCCGATGTACAAGAACACTGCCTGGAAAAACATCCAATAGTTCGTGCGGTGGCTGAAGCCCCGCATGGACAGTATGCTATTTCTTGAAGCTCATGTATGTCGCGGTATAAATATTGAGACAACGTTCCATTCGAGGCCAGGTCGCAGACGAAAAAGGGGTTTCCGATATGGCACGCTCGGAACAAGGTCACGATGTGCGGATGCTGGAGCTTGAACCAGATCTTGGTCTCATTCAAGAACATTTGGCGGCTCTTTTCATCTTCCAAAAATGCAGACTTCACCACCACTGCTGTACCATTCCAGGTACCGTGATGAACGGACCCGTACGATCCACCGGCAAACGATGTCTTCGGGTTAAATTGAAC
>JAADXR010000808.1:0-10406 GCA_023337935.1 Elongisporangium anandrum | reverse complement strand
AGAGACTGGCAGCGGCTCAGCTGTCAACACCACCTCGGAAAGCGGTAGCGGATCGGCTGTCAACACCACGTCCGAAATCGGAAGTGGATCGGCTGTCAACACCACCTCGGAAACTGGAAGCGGATCGGCTGCTGTCAACACCACCTCGGAAAGCGGTAGCGGATCGGCTGTCAACACCACCTCGGAAACTGGAAGCGGCTCAGCTCTCGACTACGCGTCTGAGTCTGGCAGTGGTTCGGCCGTTAACACGTCATCAGAAGCTGGAAGTGGCAAAAAGCTGTGCCCTGATTACGTCCAGTAATTTGCTTCATCCCTTTGAGAAAGTGAAACAATGCTTGCAATTAGATTTGCTTATGCTAGCTAAATGCTATGCATTTCAATAATCATGACAGATCTTTGGCTATCGATATCTCTTACGTACCACCAGTGTCGCGTATAGTTTTCACCTCAGATTGAGTCCAGGCTGGCGGTTTGGAAATCAACACCGTTTCAAGTCGCCGATTCTACTTCTCTTTCGTTGGTCACTGAAGGCAATCTTATAGATACGGTTCATTGTCCCTGACGTAGAAGACCGCATAGAGCACACTCATTGAGTATCATGCGTCTATCTTGCAGAAAAAGGATTTTCCTAAGGATTCATGTGACCGCAGTCGCAGATGGTTTCTATGCGCGTCATGTAGACGCAAAGTAAATCAAGCCAACAGCTCCTATCACATGGAGTTTATCGACACCAACGTGTTCAAAGCAAAAACAGCTCATACAGTAAATCGAAATCTTTTAATAACCAAAACCAGAACACTAACTCTATTTTTATGTTCATCATTCATCCTGACATGCTAACCAGTTCATTTGCTGTGCTCTCTTGAAATCACATCTAATGGGTGGCAAGTGGTGATTCGCTGACAACTGACGCCATGTTTTCTATGCGCGTTGGACAACAAAATCCAAGCAGCATGTGACTCAATCCAGCAGTACGTCTCAGCGGAAGGGTTCCAATCACCTTGATCAGCCACTCCAGGCGACCAATGACAACAGAGGTTTCCATATCATGTGCGACTTGATTGGATCTTGACAACTCCATCTGTCGTCTGCTGTTCAGTCGACCGATCTCTATACCAGCGAGAAGATCCCGGACCGTCGCATAGAGATAGAGAGAGAGCTCTCGAAAGTGAGCAAAAGAGAGATACCGGTATCAATCATCCACCAACAAGCTTGCGCTCTGTGTGCGTCGGACTCTGGTCTGCTCTATGACGAAGCGTCCACGCCAATTGCCCACGCATGGTCCGCTATTCCCCACTCTCCAACTTCCTCCTTCGAGCTCATTCGCTCGTTTCGACCTGTTGGCCCTCCTCGACCTTTATTGATCTCGCTCAAGCCTTCAGCTGCAAGACAATATGGTACTCTCTCTTCGATCGCTCAAGGCTTCGGTCTGTGCTCTGGTTCTGGCTTCCGTGGCTTGTAGCACTGCGTCCGCCTCTGGCTACGGCAACATGGGCGTGTGCTACGACCCGTTCCACCTGGACTCGTACCCGCTCAACGGCGGAGACATGGACGTGGAAGCCTTCACCGCTGCCGTTGAAGCCGATTTCGAAGTCATGGCCAAGTACTTTACCAACGTGCGCACGTACTACTCGACGTATTACAGCGTGGAGATCGCTCCTATCGCTGCCAAGTACGGCCTCAAGCTCGACCTCGGAGTGTACACGACGACCGATTCCTGGATGGACGACCAGATCGCTGCTGCTGTCAATGCTATCCAGAATTACCCGGACGCCATCGACACGGTGCTGGTGGGCAACGAGAACATGTACCTGGGTTGGACCGCTGCACAGATCATGAGTTTCGTGACCGATATCAAAGATGCTGGCTGTGATGATGATTACTGCCATGGCATCAAGTTCGGCACGGTCCAGCGCATGACCGAGTACGTGAGTTCGAGCTACTCGAGCCAGATCGCGACTCTCAAGGAAAACCTGGACATCCTGGGCGTGAACCTGTACCCGAACATGGTCGACAGCTACAGCGGAAGCAAGCCGACCGCGATCCTCGACACTCAGTGGGAGCAGGTCACGACGGCTGTTGGGGATGCGAGCAAGGTCCGTCTCACGGAAGTGGGTTTCCCGACGGCAGGAGACGATGTCCCGAGCACGTCGGCCGATTCGGCGGCGACGCTCGCTCACGCTGTGAACTACTACAAAGCCATCGTGGATTGGACGCCGCCCACGGGTAACGCGACGTTCCCTAAGTTCTGGTTTGCCATGCACGATCGCCGCGAGGACGACAAGACGCAGACGGCCGAATACGAGCACTACTTTGGCTTCTGGACGCACGACGGCGCGCAAAAGATTGAGAACTATCCTTACCTGATGAGCTACACCAATAGCTCCACGTCTTCGTCCAGCTCTACGTCGACCACGTCGGCCACGTCTGCGTCCTCCACGGCAACCCCCAGCTCCTCGACCACTACCAGTTCTTCGTCGACCACCAGCTCTTCAACGACTACGAGCTCCACGTCGAGCACTAACACTTCGTCTGAATCGAACGGCGTGGCGAATACGAGCGCTGCTTCTACCTCCGCCTCCACGAGCAACGGATCGACTACGGGAACGACCGAAGGTAGCAACGGAAACGCCGCTGTCTCCGTTGGAACGCCAACGTCTGTCGGCAGCAGCACTGGCAACACCACGACCACGACTGCGACTGGTTCGGTGAACTCTGACTCGGTGGAAGGAAACAGCACCGGCAGCACCACGACTACTGCCACGACTGGTTCGATGAACACTACGACCACAACCTCTACTGGCTCAGTGAACACCACGACGGGAAGCGGAAAGAAGCTCTGTCCTGACACCGCGTAATTGAAGCTACAAGTGCGACACAGCCAATGTGCTGATACAAAACGAGCCTAAATTGGAATATGACACCAACGTGGTTGTAACGAATTAAATCAGGGACGTTTAACCATGAATCACCCATTGGCTTGCGGGAAGCATACGTAAATTCTTGCACGAAACAGTAGTTGATGGAAAGATCGATGTACATATTTTGATCTTTTCGCACTTGGATAGCCTACAGGATAGGGGGAGGGGCAAAGATAACCTTAACTTGTTAGAGTTAGGACTTCTTTTTTTGTGTATCGTTCAAGATTCATATCTACTCTATGCGTTTGGTGAGCTCAATACTGTCCGGAGTGCTAACAACGATTCATATAGTTGGGGATTGGAACGGAAACTTGCTAAAGTCAAGTATCGAATGTGGATCATAATGCGCTCAGAAACAATTGCGTACGACGTAAAGTTCTCAGGTGGATCCTCTGCTTGGTGTTTGTGAGAGTTGCGTGTTCTCCACAAGTAGTGGAACATAACAGCTCGGGTGATATTCCATGCGTACAGTAGGGCCTCAGAGTGTTGTTTCCATCTCGGTTTTAGTGGTAGATCAAGGCCAAATAACACTTGATGCCACGCCAATTTTTCACTGAGTATTGGTGTCCACGATTTAAGTAGGAGTAACCATAGCGCCTTGCTCAATTTACATCCCCAAAAAAGATGATGGTATGTTTCGATCGATGGGCAGTCATAAGTGCACATTCGGTTAACGCTAGGTCCAGAGTGCCAGAAAAAGTAATGCACTGGGAGTATTCGCCACCATGTTCTAACTGATACATCGAGAGTATGCGGATGGATAAACCGACGCAATTTGGCAATGTGTTCCTGCAGTAATTTTGGATCTGGAGATTCGCTTGAGACGTGCCGTAAGAATGGATGCTCTTTGTGAGTTTGTTGGTTTTTGGTTTTATAATGAGGTATATTAGGAAGCTGCGTTTACCAAAGTAAAGTGATCGACTAATACCCGTGTGATGAAACATGAACACATAATGGTCAGGCCCGGATCTGGCGCCTGCAGCCGCGCATGCGGCTGGGCGCACGTTCCTCGGTTGATGAGAATATGCTCCAAAGGGAGCGGTGTGGTTGTGGTTGGAATCGGTGACTTCCTCTTCCATCCTGTTTTCGATCCAGTGTGTGGTATAGTTGTAATTCCATTCCTCCCATTACGCCAGCTGGCTGTTGAAGGAGGGGATCTTGTCCTGGGCGATTGTCTTCCGATCCATGGCTTGATTGGCAAGGTGATTAGCCATCTTGTTGTATTTCTGATAATGATGATACCAGCTTTGGACTCCAATGCTGTCTACAAGATTGCGTGCTTTCACGTAGAGTTTGTATAGTCGATTGTTCTTCGGCGGCCGGCGACTCCTTAGTTGACCGAGGATGAGGTTGCTGTCGCCGACTACGCTGACCGCCCTTATGCCGAGCTGCGTGACCGCTGTCAGCCCTGCGACAAGCCCTTGATATTCAACGAAGTTGTTGGTTGTGTCCTTTCGGGCGTATGAGATGCTCCCCGCCCAGACTGGCTTGTAAGCTGATGTGGTTATCTGGATCTGTACTAGGATGGCTCCCGCTTCTCCGGGCCCTGGGTTCCCCCTGGATCCGCCATCGAAGAACATCACATACTGATGGGGATCTGAGGCCCTTGGTACCGTACATGCTCTTGGTAGTCGGTGTTGTTGGGTAGCCATGACGGCCACGAATAAATCTGATTCGCGTACATTGGGCTGCTGCTGTCGAATTATTTGGGTCATGTGGCAAATGCTGCTGTGGTGGCTGTGCGTCAATTTGGCGGCGATAACCGCCCAGTTCCACTTATCTTGAGAGCCAAGGCCAGAAAATCTCCATTCACTGATGACCTGGAGCGCTTGTAGAATCTGCAACTTCCAGAGCTTGTCTACCCACATGTAGGTCCTATCTGACGCGTTGTCGAATCGTTGGCAATGCTTCATGATATGCGGTAGGCTCCATATCTCCGGCTTGATGGCGGCCATCTTCAGTCCGAGGATGTGGTGGATGTGGTTGTCGGCGGTTCCCTCCAGTTCTAGGAGGCCCACCCACCTCCTGCATACTTCGTCCCATATCCGCTTCGCTGCAGGGCACTCCCAGTAGATGTGAACCCCATCGCAATGCGTCTCGCTCTCACAAGTGACATATGGGCACCTTGGTCTCCTGGTGTTGGGGTCCCAGGCGGAGACGCGGTTGGATTTGATCAAATACAGGAGGAGTCGTTGGCGACTCGTGCTGCCAGTAGTTCGATGGATTTGCGTCCATTTGATATTCGTCAGGGTTGCTGCGACCCTGTGATGTCTCCAATGTAGCGTCTGGGCTGTGTCAGCTACTAGTTCCAGCGCAGCTTGGTGTGCCGGTCGTGATCGGTTGCGATATCCGTTACCCGTGCTCGTCCATGGCCTGGTACCAGCCCATATGGCGCTCGGTCGGGTGACCGCTGGGTGTGCCCTCAATAAAACCTTATTCTTGTAGCAGTTCTGTTCGCACGATACCACACTCCGCTGAATCTCGTACTGGGGCCTGATTGGAGAGATGCGCCGAGCGGGTGCCGGCCACTCAGCCTGTTAAAGATACGCTTGTTCGTCCTCCGAGTGGATTGTCCATTCTGCGGTCGTGTGGCCGTAGATGGTCACCAGCTCCGCTTCAGTTGGTCTCCACAATATGGCTGTATAGTTAACGATGATGATATCACACAACCAGAGGAAATGCTCCGCTTCCCGTGGCCTGAGAGGGTAGTGCAGTGTGGAGCTGTGGAACTCCACCGCCCCTGGTCCCTTCCACTGCCAGGTGATGGCTTCACCAATTGTGTTGCATTTCTTGAAGGTCGATAGATCCGTTGCTTTGAGCTGAACTCCCATTTCCGTGATGGGGTGACCGCTGGAGAAGAGCAGTAGAGTGGGTAGCCAGCGGATATCGCACACCCCATGCTCATCCTGCTGGAGCATCCGTAAAGCGTTGAGGTCCGGCCAAGCCGGCCCCAGCCGTCGAGTCCACCTTTCTCGGTCCCATGTCCCGTCCAGCTTCCGCTTTCTGAGGTCACCAATGATGCAGCTAATACCCTCGACTTCCGCTGTCGATCTTCCGACTGCGTGGTGACCAGCTAGTAGGGAGGCCCCCATACTCCGGATCGTCGGTCTCCAGGTGTGTGAAGGCGTTAGCATTTCTATTGGCAGGTACAGAGGCAAGTTCATTGTCAAGTTGGTTGCGAGGAGAGTCTGGCCAATCGCCATCTTGAACCTTGATCTACCGGTAGCCCATTTGGCGACAGTGCGGATGCTCAGGAGTTCCAGAGAGGCCCTCACACTAGGCTCCCCGACACCTCCTTTTGCGATCGGCAGTTGACTCTGCCCTTTTCCCATTTTCGCTCTAAGTTTGACTTTGCCCGTGATGTTCAGAAAGCCGTTCCACACGAAGGAGTGAATAATCCGATCCAAATGTGCCGCGATCTTCCCCGTTGGCCATTTATCCCTTGCCTTGAAGGTGATGATTGGGATGATGATGGCGGCCGCTAGTTTGGCCCGCTGTAAGACATCCGTGATCTTCTGCACTCCGAGTCGCATTCGTGTTTGGATGGACGATGCAGTGTGCTTCCATGCGTGTTCAGTATTGCGTTTACTGGACATTTGGATGCCCAGATAGCGAACATTTTCCGAGGTACCAATTACTGATACGGACATGTTGGAAGCCACTGCCTCATTCCCATTGCGATGGAGAAACATCTCGAGGCACTTTGTGGGTTTTGTGCCGGGAGCAGCGTCTTTAAAATCTGTTTGGATGAGATGAATGGAAACCTTTCAGTTGCGCGCCCTGAACCCACATACCATGGCCAGACGTATCTTCTGTCTCGCTCAGAGATGAGCGGTTGTTTGTTGAAAAAGGAAAAGGACGTTGGACTATCTGGGATAGCTGATCGTATAAGAATCGAATGTCTCTTTTCCTTGAGAGGATTGGCTGAGTCACTTGCGATAGGATAAAACGCACAAAGGAATCAAGAGTAGGCCATGCATTGGCATCATTGAAGAAGTCGTGAAGTGAGCAGATGCCTCGTGTTGCAAGCTCACGTCTTAGCCACGGATTCGAAACATTAGTGAGTGACTTGACGGTCGAGTTGGGCGTCATATATTTCCATAGTGAGTATCGATTATTCCAAATGGGAGCATACACGTAAACTCTGGTTCTGTCAATTGTGGACAAAGTCGATAAGTCAATCTCGATAGCCTGTTTGCTAAGTTGCGTACCGGATCCACTTGAATGAATTAACTGAACACTTATCGATTATCCCTCCCAGAAACAATTTGGAGCTCCGTGCCCAGAACGCACGTGAACGAGCCACCAAAAAGGAGCGAAAAACGCAGGAAGCCGCACAGAAGAAACTCGAGCAAGCGCGTAACAGAGCCAAGCTAGCTCAAGTCGCTGCAGAGAAGGCGGCTGCACGCGAAGAGGCTCAGGCAGCCAAGCAAGCAGCTCGTGCTGCAAAGCAACCTGCTTCTGAGGACACGAACGTCATCGCAGAGCAAGCTAACGTGACAGGAAGGCCGAGTGGTGATCTGAGCTTCACCGCCGAAGAAGCTAACGGAACAGGAGGGTCGAGTGTCTAGCTGAGCTTCACGAATCTCATGATGCTCGTGTCGTCATCCCAGTGTGCGGACGTGTAAAATAACTTAGTTTTTGTATATGTCAATATTCCGAATTATGTCCGTTTCTATATTGTGCAAATTCATCAAAATTTTCGTACACTTCAGGCGCTCATGGCTTGCATTCGGAGGCATGGTTCGACGAACGAGCGACACCAGGTGAAAGAGGAGAACGGTCGCATTCCATTGGTATGCTTGGCTGCCTTTGAATCGACGCGGTTACCAAAATAGCTCGATTTTTCTTGAGCGTCCTTATCTGTTCCGAATAGCATCCAGGAGGGATATGACCTAAATCTAGCCATGATTTGTGTATTTTGGCACCCTGAAAAAACCCCAAGTAGAACGATGACGATGCACAGCTCAGAAGGAGCGAAGAAGGTAATCTATCTTCCGGCATATTTACGACAGCATTGAAGTACTTCTCCGAGTTGGTGGCACTCCACATCGACGCCCTGGTGCCATGAGGGTTTTAGACTTTGTCCGGTTCCGGTGGAAAGGTTTTTCATCAAAAGTTTATACTCGAGCAGATTCATTGGCAATTGGATCTCCAATCACGGTCGCGTAGCGTTGGCTGGTTGTCGTCCCGGCGCTGAAAGCACACCTGCTAAATATAAACCTGTAATGGGATGGTCACTCTGGATGGCGGGTTGAATACGTATACTTATGCACTTAGCTCTCACGACACTGCTGACTCCCGCAAGTCGCTCTGCTCTGTACTCCTCTTCACCGGCTGGAAAGCTTCGCCTGTAAGCACTTGCACCCGATGTCGGCAACCTCAGGTCGTCACCTGATCCCGATTCCGAACTCGCGCCACTCCAGACTCCAGCAATCACACAGATGGCCAATCGACAGACGCAGACGCCCTGCCTCCTGATCCAGCTGTCGGTCTTGACGCTCTTCCGCTTCCTCTTGTCCTTCAACCACGCACTCTTCACTTACAGGCCCGAGTCCTCTACCAACCGTGATCTGCTTTCGCTACGCGACGCTGCAAAGCCCGAAGCTCCTCCGTCCAGCTCGTGATCCCCTCGGTCCGCACCTCACGTGACACGACCGCCACACCAGGCGCCACGTCCGTCGAGATCGGCTCTTCCACCACGACACTGACCACTGCCTTCGACTTCCGCATCCGCTCGATTGTCTTCTTCACGGCTGCTACTTTCGGTGGACGTCCAGCCTTCCTCTTGCCTCTGGCTGGCACCATCGCTGCTGCACTGCACTCTTATCCTGCGCCGCCGGCCATATCCACGAGCCCTTGCGCGCACTGACTGTCTCTTTCTGCAGCTTCTTCTTGCTCCGAAGCCCGCAAACACTTCACATCCACAGCTTCCTCTTGCTCTGAAGCCTGCAGATTCTCAACTGACCCTCTCTCTTGGTCACATTCTTCCATGAATGTCTCTTCATGATCTTTCTTCCTTGGGGCTCGGCGCACAGTCTTTCGCTTCACTGGAACAAGTCCCGTTGACTTCACTGTACTTTCCCGTTTACTAGCCCGTTTCCGTTTGACGAGCACTTCAGTCGTGGCCTCCACGTCACTAGCGTCACCGTCGATCACAATGATAATGGGTGCCGGCCGTTGGATGCCCAGACGCTGCTCCACTATACGCTCTAGCCTGTTACACGCTCTCCCCAGTCGACGAATCGTCCTCGATTCGACTAGATCGCCACAGCGTCTCGTATTTAGTGACGGTGACCTACTGTTGTCGTCGCTCGTCAGATCGATCGTCTTCGATGGGCTGAAGCTCGTACTCGAGGCTGTAGCACCCATCTCGGCATCGATGCCACCTCCTGCCGCACTCCCGATAGCATTGGTGTCCATCGTCAAACTGAATCCCATCGCTCGGTCTTCGGGTTCGTCGACTGGTTTCTGTCCCGGCAGTCGCCCATACTGCGTCAATAGCTGCCGTTGTCCTCTCTTCATGCTTTTCTCTGACTGCTTCTTCCTTGCCAGCTTGTGTTGATCCCTCACGAGCACTGTCAACGACTCCACCGACTGACTCTGACTGCTCTTGCTCAACTTCAACACGCTGACATCCTTCGAGTAACAACCGCTATGCATACGCTGACAGTTCCTCAGACTCTGCCTCTGTCTGCTCGTTTGTTATTGGATCTTGAGGTGCTTTAACTACACCCTCACTTTTCACTGGTAGACTTGGTGCTTCTGCTGCTGCGTCCTGTGCAACCAAATCGGCTTCTATGTCGTCAGCCAACTGCTGCCAACTGTGTCTGGGGAAATGATGAGTGACTAGCAGTGAGCTATGCACGACCCACTCCTGTTGGTCCTCGTCCTTTCTCACCAAGAAGTTATCATATCCCAACCGATCTATTATGGTCGCGGGACCCTGCCATCGATGTCCAAACTTAGAAACACCTGGTAACCGTGCTGGCCGATAGATCCACACTACATCGCCAATCTTGAACTTGCATTTCGTCTCATCCCAAAGTTGTAGTAATACTGTTGCCGCTTCTGTGTTTTTCTGTTGCTTTCCGTGCGATCGCATGGGCTTCTCGCATGTGCATCACCAGCTGCTTATGATATTCCTGGAGCTGCACAATCTCACCAACTCGGTTAGCTTTTATATGGGTCAAATGCAGATCGGGTCAGGATTTGGTCTGGCTCAAATCCCAGACCTAATTGTCTGACCCGACCGAAACAACACCGGAACGATCATTACTACAAAACTAAATGCATGATCTTAATGAAAAGCAACACAACTCACTATCTTAGCTACCATTACTTAGTCGCTCTCATGAGCGTCGCCGACACTGCTTTCGTGAGCATTACTGTCACTATCATCGTCGCTGGGGAGATCAACTGGATCAGGGAGATTAACAGGTTCAGGTCGTTGCCGGTATCGGCGCCGTGTTGCTGCGCGCTTCT
>JAADXR010000807.1:0-10431 GCA_023337935.1 Elongisporangium anandrum | reverse complement strand
CGAGAGTCGGCCGTCGAACGTGAAGCTCTGGGTCGTGTTGCTGTCGCTCGTTGGGATCAAATACGCGTTGAACGTGGTGCCTTCAGGCAAATTGGCCGTGGCTTTTGGCGTGAAGGTGATGTGGATTCCGTCAGCCGAGGCCAGTTCTCTCAAGAGTCGAGCATTGTCGTGTTGGAACGTGTCTGCTTGGTGACCGTAGAGTCCGATGGCCATTCCCGTGGCGCAGGCAGCACCAATGGCCGCAGTTGCAATGCGCTTGATCCATTTCTTGGTCTGACTGGGCTTGGGCTCTTCGTGCAGCTGCATGATTTGCTCCAGACAACGAAGGCTGGTCAGTGATGTGGAAGTCGGCAGTGACAGTGAATTGAAGAATGAGGGAGTATTCGGAGCAGCAGGCATTCAGAAAGCTGGGCGCTCTCGTCTTTTCTGTTCGCCTTCGATCGGATAACGAGTGGACGTACAATCCAGAGGCTTGAATGGAGATCGGTGGAAGACGTCCGATCTCACCAGATTTGTACTCACCATTGCGCAGTTGTGTTCAATCTGTATAGTGGTTGTTCGCTCCGATCGTCTTACTGAATCGTTGACTGGTGCAGATGGACGATACCGATTGCGCTGGCATGGAGGGTTACATTGCGCGTGGACAATGTGACCCGCTTGGATGGTTGCTGCTGATTGGAAGACCGTCGTGATGGAAGTCAATCTCTGGCTGCTGATTGGGTGCGCGAGAGACTGGTTCTAAAAAATGTATCCACCTCTCTGGTCCGTGTTTGTACTGGGCTGGGCTTATGAAGCCTCACATGCACCTCTATCGTCACTGCGCATTAAATTCAGTCAGAATTTCTCTTCACCTGGCAGTCTCTCATTTTCCGCAATTATGGACAAGAATGCGCAAACGCAGTGCATCAGACGCTCGCAGGACTGAATGGAGAAGAGGTGACTCATCTGAAGCAGTCATTGCTCGCTATTGTCTGCCATCATCCCATAAATACGATAGGATTTTCGGATGAAAAACACGTCCAGATGCATCCTGGGCTGCTAGAAAGGGCCCGCGTACATCCATGAGGCATTGATCGAGCCACACACATCGACCTTCTGATAAAGTTCATGCGAGAGAATGGCGTCGACCAACTGCCGCATGTGAAATATGACGGAAGGCGACGCTGGGCCGGAACACAAGACACTCAACCAACTCACTCGAAAATCTCCCGTCAGCAGCCCAAGCGAACTGCCAAAGCCAAGCGACATGCCCCACAGACTGCTCCTCCCATTGGCTCTGGCGCTTGCGTTGCTGCTGCATGCAGCTCATGGCGCGTACCAGATCGGCATCGGCAAGGCCGACATTACAGGTCCAGCCGCGGAAGTCGTCATGATGGGCTACGCCGCCACTTCGCAGACCACAGCGGGCATTCTCAACCGCCTGTACGCGCGCGCCTTTGTCGTCCTGGACACGGACACCAACGAGCGCGTGCTCTTCGTCAACTGTGATCTGCAAGGCGTCTTCCAGCTCGTGCATCAAGAGGTCATCGCAGAGCTCAAGGGCAATTACTCTGGCCTCTACACGGAGCAGAACACTGTGCTGCATGCCACACACACACACGCCAGCCCCGGAGGTGCCTCGGCCTACTTCCTCTACGACGTCTCTATCTGGGGCTTCATCTCGGAAAACTACAACCAGATCGTGGCTGGCATCATGAAGGCCATTGCAGCGGCCCATGACTCCATGGCCACGGGAACGATTCGCTACAATGAAGGCACAGTCGCCAAGGGCGGCAAGAACCGCTCACCCCTCGCGTATCTGTTCAACTCGGCTGCGGAGCGTGCGCTTTATTCCGGCGACATCGACACGACACTGCGCATGATGCAGTTCCTGGACGCCAGCGGCAGTCTACGCGGCCTCCTGGCCTTCTATCCGGTGCATCCGACCAGTCTCAACTACTCGAACCACTTGATCAGTGGTGACAACAAGGGCTACGCGGAGTTCGTGCTCGAGACCAAGTACAGCGGCATCATTGCGGCCATCGGCATCTCGAATGCGGCCGACGTGAGTCCCAATCGCGTCGACAATGGAGACGGAACGTTCAGCGGAGAAGGCGTCACGGACATCGAATCGGCTGAGATAATTGGGCAGCGCCAGGCAGATACGGTCATCTCGCTTCTTGGCGCGCCAAGTGAACTGGTGACTGGACCTGTGCTGGGTCGGCTCTCGTACGTGAATTTCTCAAACGTGACGCTCAAGGGAGTGGCTGTGAACGCCAGCGATCCATACAACAACCGCACGTGTCCTGCTGTTGTGGGCCAGAACTTTGCAGCTGGAACGGAAGACGGACGCGGAGTCTCTGGGTTTACAGAAGGCAGTATGGAAGGCAATCCTTTCTACAAAGCTGTAGGAACGACAATGAAAAGCACTCCGGACTGGCTCAAAGATTGCCAGACCAGGGAGAAGGTCCCGCTGCTGGCTACAGGACTCATGGAGCCTATGCCCTGGACACCAGAGATTCTACCGGTCCAAGTGCTCAAGATCGGCCAGATCGGTCTGGGCGTCACTAACTTTGAGGTCTCGACCATGTCGGGCCGCCGCATCCGGTCCACACTCAAATCCGTCTTGGCCTCGGCTGGTATTACTCACGTGGAGATCGTGTCTATCAGCAACGCATATGCGCAGTACTTGACGACCAAGGAAGAGTACTCTGCACAGCACTACGAAGGCGCGTCCACGCTCTTTGGGCCCAATCAGTTGGCTGCTGTGCAGCAGGAGATCGCGCGAGTCGCCGCTTCGGTTGTGGATCCCAGTGCTGCATTTGATATGGGACCGACACCTCGCCAGTTCAACCGCGATTCTCTGATCACGCTGCAGCCTGGTGTGGTCTACGACTCAGCTGGCCTGTTCGAGGACTTTGGCGCTTTGCGTACAGACGCTAGCTCGTCCTACAAGATCGGCGACACCGTGGCCGTGTCGTTCTACGGCGGCCATCCCAAGAACAGTCTCAGCTCCGTTTCGTCCTTCTGCGACGTCGAGAAGCTTACGAGTGGCTCGACGTACGCGACCGTGATGACGGACGCTCACTGGGACCTGCGCTACCACTGGGCACGTGTGGGCGTCGCTGGCAGCAACAGCACGTGCGAGTGGTACATCCGTTCAGGAGCCTCCACGACGCTGGCCGGAACCTATCGCATTCGCCATCGCGGGTACTCGAAGAGTCTGTTGGGCAAGATCTCGGCCTACGAGGGCGTGTCTTCGCCCTTCGCGGTCTCTTCCTGAGCCAGTCGTTTGGAAAGTGCATGTTGAAGTTGAACGTATCTTTCAGATGTTTGTAATTTACTTGGGAAAATAAATTGCTCCATCCGCGACGGATGGGCATCTAGAGACTGTGGCGCAATCAGTAAAGTCACGACGGTCACGTCACCATCTGAACGGGAAGATCGCAAATCTCTATGATCACAGTTCACTTCAAGCGCCTTGATCCACCAGAACGAGGCAAATCCGAGTGGAAAATTCGAAAGGATGCGAGTGTTGATCACCCACCAAAGAACTCTGTCAGGCCGACTTTCCCATCGAGTCCGCCTTGTGGACGAATCAATTCGTAATAACGAGCGCTCCATGCACATGAACAGGCCCATTGGGTAACCTACGTCAATCACGTATGGCACTAATGAATCTTCTCTGCAGCCCACCTTCTCACCATCAACTGGCTTGGTTGTGTCTCCTGCGGGAAGAAGTCGCACACGCCAAGCTCACTCTCTAATTGGACGACTCTCAAGGTGACGCATAATGCAGCTTCATGAAGAGCCCAAGCCCAGCCAGACCAAGAAATGGGCCAAGCGGTTCGCAATGGCTGCCATCGGCACTGCCTGTGCCACGGCCGTGGCCATCGGACTCTACGGTCACCATTCCGACACGTTCCAACACGACAATGCTCGCTTCTTGAGAGAACTCGCCTCAGCTGACGGAATCCACATCACCTTCACGCCCAAAGCCACGGCCAATTTGCCTGAAGACACCACGTTCAATGCGTATTTGATCCCCACAAGCGACGGTAACACGACCCAGAGCTTCACGTTCGATGGCCGACTCTCGTACACGTTCAATAACCAAGAGTACAACTTCACGATGATTGACAACAGAGGCTACGTGACGGTGGAAGACCTCTCCAGTCGTGAGATCACGACTAACAACTGTCTCGTGCGCGATAACATCCCACCAATCCACACCATCACGGAGTCTCTCTTGACTGCTCGTGTGGTGGACGACGCTGCGGACTTCGATGTGGACTGCTCCAATGGCAAACTGGTGGAGTTCACATTCGCTGGAGAGCCGTACGTCTTCTGCGCCAGTGCGGACAAGACTGTGAACGTCTATGGAGACGATCTCCAAGCGTCCGTGCAGCTGCTGCACAACAACACGGATGGCTATCCCACTGTGACCGACTTCTCGCGTCCTGGTGGCCTTGATCTGAGCTCGTGTGGTCTGCTTCAGGACACCGCGACCACGTCCACACGTACTCTGGTGCAGCAGTCGCTGACTGTGTCGGTTCAGCGTACCAAGGACGCGTACTCGGTCCTTACAGGCCAGCCTCGCCGTAGTTTGCTGGCGGATTCGAGTTGCTCGTGCTCTGGAGGCGCCAAGGCCTGTCTGTTTGTTCATGGCACTGGCCACACCGGCAATGGCACAGTGTACGACTCGTTCTCGGACTACTGGGGCGATATCGCGACTGACGCGGCTTGCTGCTCGTCCACCAAGTTCATCAAGCTGGACACGACCAACTTGGCCTGGTTCTCAGACACTCTGGCCCAGCAGGTGTGCACTGCAGCCTTGGCCATGGTCTCCAGCACGGACAAGCTGGCTATGGAAGGCATTGCGCTGGTGAGCCACTCCATGGGCAACTTGATCATCGCCTCCGCCATCATGAAGGGCTACTGCGGCATCGACACGACGGCGTCTAAGTGGATCTCTCTGGCCGGACCCATGCAGGGCAGCATGAGCGCCAACCTGGCAGTCGACGTCTGTGGTATTGACAGCGATGCGGCTCTGTCGGTGCTGACGGCGCTTGGGTTCTGTCCACTCAGTGTGGCCACGAGCGCCCTCGCGTACGACGATACTGCTGACTCCACAGCAGCGTTGAACGACTACTACGCCCAGGCAGCAGTAGTCTACACCAAGTACGTGACGTCCAACATGTGCGGCGTGAGCTCCTCTGGGCTCATGGAGGCCTCGTTCACCGAGTACGTGGCTCTGGACGTGCTCTCGAAGCACGCGAGCGACGACAACGACGGCGTGGTGGAGATCTCGAGCTGCCGCGACGGCCTCTCGGCCTCTCTGTACAGCACGTCGTACGACGGCGGCAACTACTACAAGGCCAGCATCAACCACAAGGACGCCACGTTCTACAACGGCGACGGCTGGTACGGCAGTGCTCGCAAGCCAGTCAAGTGGTTCAACTGCCAGTTCTAGAGTCAGTATGTTAGTCAAGGTGAAAAAGTGTACGCGTAAGTGCAAATTGTACGATGTCCGGATCGCTGAGCGTACAGTGTATTGTGATTGGTTAAAAATCCTTTGGCCAGGTTGAAAACCGGGTTTTCAGCCAAACCCGAAAAATAAAGTTTGACGGGTGGCTGTTACGTGGTGACACGCAAGCGTCAGTCAACATCTGTCGAAGACCTTCGGAGAGGTTGCCTCGGAGTTCGATCATTGGCATGCATCAATTACAACAGCCAGCCCATCAACCATGACTAGCATTAGAATCCTCCATTGCCAGCCCTGTAGTCTTTAAGCAGGAGCCGATTGCTTCGCGGTTGGGTGAGGTCTTCCGCTTCGAAGCGGAGTGAGTCGTCTCCTGTCTCACCCAACCGCGAAGCAATCGGTCGCCACTTCGTTCTGTGGTAACCTCTTTACATGATCTGATGGCCTCGGTCTCTCTTAACAGCCTTCGGATCGCAGGACAAGACCGAGAGCAGAGCTGTTCCTCCATTGCTCAGGCGCTCGAAGCCAACCAGCGGTAGGTCAGACGTGGACTCAGGACGGATAGGATGGGATCTTGTACGGTACCGTTGGGCTTTGACGCCTCAAGAAACAGGCAGGGGCACCGGACATAGACCTGCGCTTGGCTGCCACATCATCTTTGATGGTGGATAATTTGTGATTGGTAATCCGCGGTCTCCCTCTTCTTTCTCCTTCGCGCCGCCCGTGGCTCACAACCGATCTTCCCCAGTCACACTCAAGTGGCGATGGCGGTCAGCACACTGGCGTGGGCCGTCAACACGGCTATCATGGCGGGGCTCCTGTCGCTGGCGCTGAGCTGGCCCATCATGGCGCGTCTCGCGTTCGTCGTGCTTGCGCTGGTGCTCACGGTCAACGGTGTGGCGCTCTACGGCTTCTGCGCCTCGCTCTGGGAGCTCCCGGCCATGATCCTCACGCTCTACGGCAAGGGTCTGTCCACCTACATTGGCTACCGACTCCGAGGAAGCACGCCGCTCTTCCCCGAGTGGACGCTGGGCTTCGAGATGTACCAGGGCATGCTGCGCTGCTTGCTCGAGCACTACGGCGTCAACGTCGTGAATGCGCACAAGTCCGGGTGCTTCGCCTGGTTCCTTGAGTTCGCGTGCATGCGCGTCTTCGCGAAGGACATCGAGGAGAACCACACGACGCTGGAGCGTGTGCAGATCAACAACCTCGAGCACCTCTGGATCAAGCCTATTGAGGAGGACGACGAGGCCAAGGCCAAGAAGACACGCATCGTGCTGCTCTACTACCATGGCGGAGGCTACGCCATGTTCACGCCCCACGCGTACATTGGCCTCGCGTCTCTGCTGCGCGCCGACATCGCGAGACTTCTGAAGGAGAAGCTGCCGAACCAGGAGTTCACGGTCGAGCTCCTACTGGGTAACTACCACAAGTCCGTCACGCATCCGTTCCCAGTGCCGTCGCAGGACGCGTATCTCACCTACGAGTACCTGCTCAACCACGAGAAGCTCTCGCCCAAGCAGATCCTGCTCGCTGGCGATAGTGCCGGCGGTGGCCTCACGACGTCCGCCATGCTGCGCGCACGCAAGAACGGCGCCCCGCAGCCTCTGGCCGCCGCTCTGCTGCATCCGTTCGCTGACGTCTCGGACAACGACATCGACCACCCGTACTGCGTGCTGCACTCCAAGTTCGCGTCGGCCTGCCGACAGCAGTTCTTCGTGGGCCTGAAGGACGACAGCCCCAAGGGCTGGGAGGACGCCTCGGCCGCCCACAACGACTTGCGCGGCCTGGCGCCCGCCATCATTATGACAAGCGACTTCGACCTGCTGCGAGCGCAGGCGCTGCTGCTCAAGGAGAAGGCCGACGCCGACGGACTGGACTGGGAGCTGGATATGCACAAGAACATGCCGCACGTGTTCATGATGGCGCCGCCGGCCATGCTGCCGTACACGGCGGTGGGCTCGGCCCACATCTGCGAGTTCCTCGTCAAGCACATCGTCCGAGAGCACGGACAGCAGCAGTAGGCCAAGTGCTGTTGGTATTTGTCGTCTATCAAACACCAGTTACCAGTAACCTTGCTAATGAACTAACGTTAGTCTGAGAACTGAAATGACCTATTCCAAGTTTCCGTGGGCTTGGACAATACGCTCAACCAGAAACGCACAGACATGGGCCGAGCCCACAGCAGTCTGCGGCAGAATGAACGGCGGCGCCACCATGAACACATGCGGCATGTTCTTGTGCAGATCCAGCTCCCAGTCCAGTCCATCTGAGTCGGCCTTGTCCTTGAGACGTTGGGCCTGGACTCGCAGCAGATCGAAGTCGCTCGTCAAAATGATAGCAGGCGGAAGATTGCGCAGGTCGCTGTGCACGGCCGAGGCGTCCTTCCAGCCCTTAGCACTGTCGTCCACCAAGTTCTTGAGGAACTGCTGTCGGCAGGCCGAAAGAAACGTGTTGTGGATTAGGCAGTGCGGATGGTCAACGTCATCTCCCGTCATGTCGACGTACGGATGCAGCAGTGCGGCGGCCAGGGGCAGAGCCGTGCCATTGCTACGAGCACGCAGCATGGCAGACACTGTGAGGCCACCACCAGCGCTATCACCAGCTAGAACGATCTGCTTGGACGAGAGCTTCTCGTGCTCAAGCAGGTACTCGTAGGTGAGGTACGCGTCCTGCGAAGGCACTGGGAACGGATGTGTTCCGGACTTGCGGTAGTTGGCCAGCAGTACGTCCACAGTGAACTCTTGCTTTGGCAGCCTCTTCTTCAGAAACCTGACGATATCCGCACGCAGCAGAGACGCGAGACCAATGTAGGCGTAGGGCGTGAGGACTGCGTAGCCCCCGCCATGGTAGTAAAGCAGTACGATGCGCATCTTCTTGACCTTGGCTTCTTCCTCCACAGGCTTGATCCAGAGATGCTCGAGACTGTTGATCTGCATGCGCTCCAGCTTGGTGCCGTTCGCTTTGACTGTGCCAGCGAATGCAGGAGGGGCCGCAAACTCCAAGAGCCACTTCAGACGCGCCGCATTCTTTGGCTTCACAATATTGGCTCCGTAGTTCTCGAGACAGCAGCGCACCAGTCCCTGGCACAGGTCATAGGCTAGTGACCACTCAGGGAAGATCGGTGAACATCCTCTGGCCACGTAGCCAACAACGATGGACAGAGCTTTGCTGTACACCACGAGAACTACAGCGGGCAGCTCCCAGGGCGACGCGCAGAAGCCATAGAGTGCAACACCGTTGAGTGACAGCACCAGCGCAAGTACGACAAATGCGAAGCGCGCCACGACGGGCCAGCTCAGCTCCAGAGCCAGCAGCCCAGCCACGAGAGCCGTGTTGACCGCCCACGTTGTGGTACTCACCATGTCGATAGGAGACCTTGGAACGAAACACCCTTCGTGCTACCGCCAACAGTTGAAGTGAAACGCGGCCCGGGTCGTATCTGGTAAACGGGTTATGTAGGTAGCAATCCGGGTCGAGGTCCGCTTCAACTGTTGGCGGTTGCACGAAGGTTGTTAATGAAACAACCTTTCGCTATCCCGCCCACGACTCACTCACCTCTCCGCCTCGTCGCACCGCTGCTCGTCGTGCGCCGCTCCTCTGCTGTGATGGAATCGTCCCCAGCGCAAGCGCTTAGAGGCCGAGATCACGACAGCTCAAGACGCCAAGATCGCACACCTCGCGAAGGTCCACGACTTGAAGGTCGCTCTTCTCGAACAGCGTGTGAGAGAGTTGGAGCAAGCCCAAGCGACTAGACGCCATGGCTGACAGCGTCGCCAAGACGGTCTCCGGACTCGAAGCCAAGCTGCATCGTCTGGAGCAAAATGTCTCCGGCAAGGTCCTCTGGCTCTACAACTTCAAGGCGCAAGTCAACGCCCTGGTGAAGGTAATGTCCGACAAGATCAGCCGAATGCCAGCCCTCTCTCCCCCGTCGCCTTCCAAGCAGGCCATGATCGACTCGTTAATGAAAGCCTTGGCTGCTCTACCCAAGGTTTTCATGGCTGCTCTACCCAAGGTTTTCATTAACGAGTCGATCATGGCCTGCTTGGAAGGCGACGGGGGAGAGAGGGCTGGCATTCGGCTGATCTTGTCGGACATTACCTTCACCTGGGCCTTCACGACGGCGAAAGTATACGACGTGTCTTGTGTCATCATCTCGAGGGCGCCGACTTGCATCTTGCCATGACGTCTAGTCGCTGGTCACAGTTGGACTTGTTGGCGGCTTGGGCTTGCTCCAACTCTCTCACGCGCTGCTCAAGCAGAACGACCTTCGCGTGCTATGCGATCTTGGCGTCTTCAGCTATCGCGAACTCGGCCATCTGCTGCTGCAGAGCGACGATCACGGCCTCCCGACCTGGGCTGGCAGAATGGGAGGTGCTTTTTGGCTAATGGATGGCTCGATTATAAACGCTCTTGATTAAGAGGAGTTCGAAGCAGTGTCTATCGAGTAGCTGAGTTAGAACTCGGATACTACGATCCAGCAAATGTTTCTGCCGACAACAAAGTCCAGGCGGTCTGGTTCGAAAACAACACCTTGCGGATTCATGTTGTCTTCGAAGAAAGTGAGTGCGTGCTTTTGTGTGGTGTGTTGTTGAGTTGGACTGATCTTTAGTGTGTAGAAGCGCATGCCTGCTACATCCAGAGTCATGTGAGGGATGCATTCTCCACGCTCCCAGTCACTTCGGTCTCTTGGACGAAACGTGAGCAGCGCATTTTGAGAGATGATTACGTTCCCGAGGAATCTGAATTCCCTCAAGTAGCTATGTCTTCCGACCACACTGTGGTGGATTCGGATATTCCCGTGTTCAAGTACCAACGAGTTGAGGCGATTAAGCGTCTGCAATCTAATACATAGCCCAATCTAGCCATCTTCATTCATGCTCGCGTCCATTTCGAAATTGGTGCTTGGCAGGAAAATCTACCGAACGAGTCCAGCGAGAAGGCAAGACGAAGCTGGCTTGTGCGGTGTG
>JAADXR010000806.1:0-10442 GCA_023337935.1 Elongisporangium anandrum | reverse complement strand
ATGAGGTTCCATGGGGCCCAGCAGCCACTGACGACAATATCACCGATGCTGCGTTTAGCATGCAAGGCCCAGCTCGCCCAGAAGGCATGAGCGACAACGTCTGGTCACTGGTCGAGAGTATGGTTCGCTCAGATCCTGACGTCCGTATCACGATGTCTGAGGCCAAGGAAGGGCTTCTGCGCCTTCTGCAAACGGAATCGGAGGCTGAGACAGAAGTGCCCAGTAAAGTGAGCTGTAGGAAGTGCGGCTTTGATTTAGCCGCAGAAGACGTATATTGTGGCAGATGCGGGACAAAACCAAGCAGCCAAGATACTGGCGCAGTTTTGGAAACACATATTTGCAGGTTTTGTGGCAAGCAATTATCGAATACGGAGATGAATGATGACGTGGTCATCACAACCACAGATGTGAAAAATACATGCACTGGTATGCATGAGTCTCAGCCAATGTTTGAACGTTTGCATTCAAGATTGGTCGATCTCGAACGACAGCTGGCAACTAAACAAACCCACGCTAGATCGACGACTGAAGTCTTTCAAGACATCAGAAGAACCTCAATCGCATTTATGCGTTTCTTATGCAACGTGGTAACAAACCAATGATCATTCGAGTCGTGAGCAATCGGCAGATCATGAAAACATGCTTGGAAATTCATGAACAACTTGATAGTTTGTTGAACTCTACGAACTTGATCCGGATGGAGCACAGGAATGGAGAAGTCAATGGGAAGAAGATATTAAGAATCACGAGTTGTTCTTCAATAACTCACTTGACATGCTCCAAGCCAATGCAAATCTGCTGGAAAAAGAATTGGCTGATCAACAAACTCTAGAAGAAGCGCTGATTTTGCTGATGTTTGAATGCAACAACAGAGATTCAAATTATTCAAAGGAGGAGTCGGAACTAATTCATCAAGTTTTCGGGCACGTCAAACGAATGTCAACACTGAGCATCCCGTCAGTCCCGGAGTGGTTTGTACCACCACACCATGTTGAGCTATCTCCACACACAATCGGTAGAGGGGCGTCTGCCTCTGTGCATCGTGGTGAATGGAAACGTGCATTTGTTGCCATCAAGTGCGTATCTCCTGGAAACGGTACGGACATTGATTCCTTCAAGGCAGAGGCCAATATATGGTCCAAACTGCAACACCCACACATTGTTAAGTTATTTGGTGCTTGCCACGTGGGTAATCGTCGTCGTCACAAATACGACAAAGTGAAGACGTGGACGAAATTGCACGAAGCTGCACTTGGCCTTCTTTATCTTCATCAGACGCACAAGGTGGTGCATGGCGACTTAAAGTGCAACAACATTCTTGTTGGTGATGATGGCAAGGCCAAGATTGCCGATTTTGGCTTGAGCTTTGTGATTGATGCAAATACTCCTGGTGAAATATCCGATCAAGAAATAGGGGCTATCAGTTGGAAGGCGCCTGAGATTATTGACAAAAAGACGCGCGGCACGTTTGCATCCGACGTGTATTCATTCGGCATGTGCATTCTAGAAGCTGTAAAGAAGGGAATTCCACTCTGGGGCACGATGCCCGACATTACTATCAAGCACTTGGTGGTAAAAGAAGCTACACACCAGGCCGAAAATGAGTGATGATCAATGGCAGCTTATTGAGAGCATGTGTGCGAATGATCCATCGAAACGACTTCGTATGGACGATGTTGTGAAAATGTTGGGCGGTATTGCAAAGCGAGAAGAAGAAAATGCCAACCAAGCCGCTTGGGAGACAGAAAAACAACGCAAGGCGATTGAAAAGAAAGATGACGAAATCCTGAAGAACAACAACGTGAAGCGTGCCTGTTTTGACAATGATGAAACGCAATCGATGGTGGATCGTATTCATGCAAGGCTGGTCGATATAAAAATTCGTTTAGAATCGAAAGAGCCCCACATGCTTTCCTCTTTAGAAGCAGTTCAAGAGCACATACAGAATCTCAATCGTATACACGCATTCCTCACGCAACAAGCGGATGATCATTTTCCTTAAAAAGACGCCCGATCGTTTTAAGTATTTGCTGAACGAAAACTCGCAGTTAAGGCAACGGATTCTGTTCGCAAATGAGGTTACTTTAATAAATGAGGGTAAACTGGTAATCAAACCCACATGTTCTGGCGCTTTCTTTCATTGTACATGGTGTCCGCTCTTATCTATCGCACGAATTCGCTTCTAGTCCACTGAATCGACAGTCTCAACACACTGCCAGGAGGTAAATAGGTCACGGTGACGCTTTTTCGCTTGCTTCCTGCCACTTGAGTACGCTCACACGACGTAGTTCTTGCCAGCAATGATCTTGGGCGTCTTGGCTCCGAGTGCTCGCACAGCCATCGGAGGCAGTGGCACCATCTTGCCTCCAACAGGGTTTTTGGCTCGGCTCTTGGCCCACGAGTAAAACAGCACGCCAATAACCACAAGCAACGTAGCCACGCCACGCTTGGTGTCAAAGCATTGCGACTCCTGCTGGCCGCAGTAGAGCACCGAGCTCAGCAGGAACACGCACACAGCACGCAGACTCTGCATGATGCCCGTGGTCACGGCACCGCTGGAGCCCAGAATCATGAAGTACGTCAACCCATGCGCGAGTTGCGAGATCGTGTAGGCCACGAGCGCCAGCATGATGTGCATGGTGTTGCCTTCCGCTTGAGCAATGGGCTCAGCCACGAGCTCTCGCCAGCGAGGAAGCACGAAGATGCTCTGGTAGACCGCGATGATCGCGACGCAGGTGGTGCCGATGGTGAGACAGAGCTGCTTGGCCTGCGGTCGCTCCGGCAGATGCAGCGTGTACTCGCCCGTGACGTAGTTGCCACCGTAGAACGCAGCACCAATGAGCGTGTTGAGACAGCCCATGAGCACCAGGTAGTGGCTGCCGTCTAATACCATAGCAACGAGTCAATTAGTGATCATAGATGGCTACACAGAGTCAGCAAGAATGGCAAACGTACGATCGTCTTGGTCGTCTGCGCTGCTGGAGGCCGACTCGCCCAGCGCACTGAACGCCAGGCCGAAAGTCACGAGCGCGATGCCGATCCACTGCTCACTGGACACGACCTTCTGCAGCACGACGCGCGAGAAGAGCGCCGACCAGCAGATCACGGACGAATACACGACCTGGTACAGCCCGCTGCCGGCCATGGACAGCCCCAAGTTGGAGAAAATGCAGCCGGCAAAGTCCAGGAACACCGAGAGGCCGATGCAGAGCTGCACAGTGGAGATCGAGCACGATACGCGGCCGCTGCTTGGCGCCGTCGGCTCTGATTCGTACTGGTGCACGGTCACAACGGTCGTGTCCAGCGTCACGACGACGTTGGGGCGGTGCGTGAGCTCCATGACCGGACGAGAAGCGTTCACGCTCTCGCTGGAGGGCTCGCCCGTGGCCGAGGCCTCGTCCAGCACGGCCAACGGGAGCTCCTTGAGGTCCACGCTGGCGCTGCTGTTGCGGATCTGCGCCGTGGCGGACGTGGGGATCAGGCCCACGAGCATCATGCCGAGGTAGTTGCAGAGCGGCAGCAGCATGGCGTGGTGGTCGCCGGCACCCTGATAGAACACGAACTGCGCCGCGCAGGTGGAGAAGACGCCCGTGAAGAGGAACACGGCCTGACTCAGCAGCGTCTGGAGGTCGCTCATGATGCCGATCAGGCGGATTGGCGAATGACGATTCGGCAGGCGGATGAGGGGTTACGCAGCGTAACCGTAACGCTTCCCAAACTGGACACGCTGTCCCACAACGCTGGCCAGAAAAAGAACGCCAAACTGGACAAAAAACCTTGTTGAACGAGGTTTTATGCACGTTGGGCAGTGTGGCGTGCATGGGACCAGGGAAAGGGAAAGTGGGTCGATTGGATAAAATGGAAAGACAATTGTGCATAAATGCAGGAATTGGATGGATTGGGTGTGTGAGGGTAGGTTCATCTGGGATAAGACGCGGTCGGGAGTTATAGTTATCGATCGATTGATCATGGAGAAACGAAGAGGCCTGTAAAGATAGATGGGATTTCTCATGCGGACGCTGCAGTCGTCATGTCTCGTAGTATATTTGTCGCTTTTCATCGAATAAGAAATGCATGGCATGGAACAATTGCAGTGTGTGACTTGAGAGGCATTCTGATTGGTTGGAAATTTTACAACCCTAACCATAGACTACTTTTCCAGGTTGTTTTCTAGCGAAAGGTGGGAGTCCAGGCTGCAACTGTATGTTCTGTCTGCAGCTCTTGGGCCATCGCGCAGATTCACTCCTATACAGAGAGATCAATGAAAGCCAACGACAGATGCACGCAGCGTGTTCACAACGGATCAACAGTCACACCACCGCCAGTCTGAGTACATACGTTCACGTGCAACTTTGAGTCTAGGCTGCACGTGTACAATACACTCAGGTTGCGATGGTCCATGGCACATAGATTCATACTAGGAGGGTTTCTGAAGCTCTTGATTCCTCATCGGTGGTGATTCTGCAACCCTTGAGACTCAATGAGACAAGCTGAGCTCTGCTTCATCATTACAGTACAGTAGAAATCCATCCGCTGTGTGGAATCCAGGATTCCCGGGTTCGAAATCTGCCTGTTGTTGTTGCTGTGTTGTTGAACCGCTGATTACTCTATTGATCTAAGTTATCTATCGTATCATTATATTGAGTTGAGTTAGCGTACAGTACACTCTTTTGACAACCATCGAGTGGTCCAAATGTGTAGCCATGCTTTGCTCCAGTGATGATAGCGGCACAGCCGAGTCACGATTACGCAGCTCCTTCATTCCAGCAATCAGTTCATTGTTATCACTATCTAGCCATCATGTATGCGTGACTTCTTCACTGTAATAAGACGTTGTGTTGTTTGGTTTTATATTTTTTGTACGTTAAAAGAGGATTGACTCATGGCTTCGCAGCCAACGTAGATATTGGGTCCGGTAGACTCTCCCAGCGCCACACGCAGCAGTGCCTTCGATGGGCAGAGAAGTGGCGCTTGTGTCAACAACAACACAGCTCTTGGCTGGCTTAGTTGTCGAAGATCGCGAGCACAAGAGCGCGGTAGTCGCCGCTGACTTCGCCGTGGATGCGGTCGCGCAGCTCCTTGCCGTACTTCTTCTTGTAAGCCTCCTTGATCTGGGGCAGGACAATGTGGTATCGCACGACAGCGGCGGTGAGGCCTTCCTCGTCAGTGCCGAAGCCCTTCATGGTGCTCTCGAACAGCTCGGCGAGCATGTCAAGCGGCTCAAGGACCATGCGCACGAGGAAGAGCAGAGCCTTCTCGGCGTGGCGCGTGAACTCCTTCTCAACAGCGCGGATGATCGTGTTGTTGTACTTCTTGGTGTAGATGGTGTTCACGTTGCGCAGGTGCTCAGGCGGGTTGGAGACCAGGATCTTGATGAACGACTCCTCGTCCGTGCCAAACTTGCCCTCGCCGGCCTTGTACAGCTTCTCGGCGTCCTCCTCAGCCTTGGCGGCCGTGTGGAACGAGGCGTTGAACGGGATGAGCTGGGCCTGAATCGAGGCCATGATGATCTTCTTGAAGTCGCCGCCGAGCTCGCTGTTCATGAGCACGCCCATGTCCTCGTTGTACAGGTCGAAGTAGGTCTTCTTGAGGATGTTGATCTCGTCGTTGGTGCGTCCGACCAGCACGGGGTAGATCAGCTCTTCGGCAGTGCCGGCGCCCTTGGTGGCCAGACGGACGATGTCGGCCTCCATCTCGGGCAGAGGCACCGAGATGGCCGCGAGCAGCTTGCCGTAGTGGCCGCCGGCCTCGCTCTTCACGAGGTCCTTGAGCGACTCGTTGAAGAGCTGCTTGTAGCGCACGGCGATCTGGTAGCGCGTGTCGGCCGACTTTGGGCCGAGCGCGGCGTTGAGCGCCTTCTCGTCCGTGCCGACGCCCTTGGTGGCGGCGTGGATATCCTGGCAGATCTGGTCGATCTCGGGGGCGAACGTCAGGTTCTGGCCCTGGTAGACGTTGTGGGCGGACTTGGGGTACAGGTTCAGCATGCTGGCGGAAGGGTGAAGTGCTTGTGCTTGAGGCGCGGCAGATTCGAGAATGGCGACGAAGGAAGGCAATGCGCTGTGTTCCTTGAACAGAAGGGGGGAGAGAAATAAGGACCCGGGTTGGAAAGAAACCAGACCCGTGGTAAATCACTTGATGTTTGTATGTTCATGGGTTGAATGGGTTCAGAAAAAAACAGATTGGGACGTACGTGGCGGATTTGCAAAACCGTCTGATCCTGATATGTGCATGTACGTGTTCCGTGTCGACCGCACGTTGTTATATTCGATACCCTTTGGTAATTTATACAGTGCTACCATTGAGAATTATTAAGGAACGTATCAAATCAGGATCTGTAGGAATTTATATACTGTCCACACTTGATAGGTGCCACTTCAGTAGCTACACATTGAGAATCCATTCATGAGACAGAGAAAGTCAAGTCACTTGTGGATTCTCTGACTCACTTGAGCTCCTTCCCAGCACCGAGCCAATGGAGAGCGAGATCCACGACAGCGTCTGCAGGTTGCCGGCCATGTCCTCCTTCTCGCTGCGTGTGGCTTCCACGACGACATCCTAGAACGCGATGCTGAGACTCGTGACCACGAGCGAGACCAGCGCGCCGTGGTATCTGCAGCCACAGCGATGAGCGATGAGCGATTCCGATACGGAATGGTCGATCACGGCAGCGGAATCGTGAGAACTCCGAGTTCGTGGACATGGACTCCTTCAAGGACAAGATCCTGGTGGGCGCCGAGCGCAAGTCGGCGCTGATCACGCAAGAGTTGGTCAAGCGCACGGCCTACCACGAAAGCGGCCACGCGCTTGTGGCCGTCAACACGCCGGCGCACATCAGGTGTACAAGGTCACTATCATGCCACAAGGCCAAGCGCTCGGCCGTAGTGTGGACCCCACTCATGCTCAGTGAGAAAGATCGATTCCTGTCAATTGAGACGGCATCATGACCACAGCAAACGACCACCAAGACGTGCTTGCGCGACTCGTGCGCGACTTGCAATCCAAGGAGACGTTGTGTCGCGCCAAGGACTACCCGGGCGTGTCGCTTGAGCAACTGAACCGGCACGTGAAGACAGATAGTCCGCTGTTCCATCCCGTTCTTGGCGAGCAGCGTGCTTTCTTCATTGACCAAGGCCGATTTGTCCCGTTCCGGATCGTGGTGTTCGGACGCAGCGTGATCGGGCCAGCAATCAGTCGGGCGCTGGGGAATTGGACGATTTGGAGTGCTCTTGGTGGACGAGTTACTGCTGCGCAAGGCGAACTCATGATTGACAACAACACGATGCTCCGGATGCCGGATGTGGTCTATACGCCTCGCGATGACACGAGACAGCTGACCGACGCGCAACGATGGACTCGAGGTGGCGAACCTTTCGCTCCGACATTCGTGGTGGAGATCGACACGCTCGTTGGTCGCCATTCCCGACTCGATGCCCTCGACGAGAAGATGCGACGCGAGTATTTTCTCCACGGAGTTCAGTTGGGATGGCTCATTGATCCCAAGAACAAAGTCATGAACAAGTGGGACACCATCGTTCGACGCCTTGGGGATGGCGCGTGGACAGATCTCGACGGAGGCACCGTTCTTCCAGGATTCCGCATTCGCTCTCGGGTGCTGGACATGGTGCTGAGTCCGGTCCCTGGGTCGTCATCCGAAGAACAAGTCGATTTTGTTTGCCCAGAGCGAGGATGTGGACATCGGTTTAGAACACGCGGCACGTGGACTGCTCATGCTGAATGGCACCGAGAAGAGCGGGCTACAGCGAAGTTTGAGGCAAGCCAGTAGTGCTTGCGACCAGCCCTCGCATTTGCCATGGAATGTAGGAATTTATATATTGTCCACACTTCACACTGAGAACCCATTCATGAGACAGAGAAAGTCAAGCCACTCGTGGGTTCTCCGACTCACTTGAGCTCCTTGGGTGGGAACTCGTACAGGCGCGAGCTCTCGCTGTCGTCGCTCTGCTCGGTCACGGACTGCACGTCCATGGCATTGTCCTCGTCGCTCTTGCTGGCCAGCGTGGAGCTCTGGATGCTCGTGGTCGCGGGCACCATGAACAGCAGGAAGAGCGGCACGATCTTGGCCGCGCTGCGCAGCACGACAGCCAGCGGAAGGCCCGAGAAGTCGGTCTTGGAGATCAGCAGCGTGCGGCAGAGCCACGAGCCGCCGTATGACGACACGGACCAGGAGAAGTTGTAAATCGACATGAGCAGCGCGAACATCGTGCCCTCGACACCGGGCGGGCAGATCTTGGCGCACAGCACGAGCGACGGCATGTGCTTGAGCCGCGCGACCACGTCCGAGAGGATCTCGTCGCCGAAGATGAAGAACCGGTCGCCTACGCCGAACGCCAGGTTCCAGCGCGAGACGAGCACGAACTCGGCGAACGAGACCGCGGCCGAGGCCAACTGGATGCGGAAGAACAGGCGGCGGAACGGCATGTCGCGGAAGTAGGCGTTGTACATGGCGGTCGTGCCCAGCAGCGTGAGGCTGCCGATGGTCGAGATGAAGCCGAGGAAGGACTTGGAGAAGTGCAGCTCGTTGGTCTTGAAGCTGAACATGGCCTCGCCGATGCTGGGCGGCAGCGCGTTGGACAGGAAGATCCAGAGCATCGGGCGCCAGCAGATCGGGTCCACCACGACCCGCGCCAGCGTGCGGCACTGGCTAGTCACGGTCTGCACGAAGCCCAGGTCGCGCACGCCGCGGAAGGGCTCCTCGGGCAGCTGCAGCGACAGGATCACGACGCAGAGCGGGCCGAGCGCCGAGATGAAGAACACGCCTTGGGGCCCGAACGAGTTGAGCGCGGCGCCGGAGACCATGGAGCCCAGCACCGAGCCGATGGAGAGCGAGATCCACGACAGTGTCTGCAGGTTGCCGGCCATGTCCTCCTTCTCGCTGCGCGCGGCTTCCACGACCTTACCGTCGATCACGACGTCGCAGAACGCGATGCCGAGACTCGCGACCACGAGCGAGACCAGCGCGCCGTGATATCTGAAGCCATAATAGAGCGATGGTTAGCAACTCCGATACTAAATGGCCGATCATAGGGAGGCATAGACACGTACGTGGTGATGACTCCCGGCACGGACAGCGCGAAGTAGGCCGAGGCCGAGACGGCGCTGAAGATCAGCAGGTACGACTTGCGGCGCGTGCCCCAGATGGGCACACTGTCCGAGAGCATGCCGTAGATGGGCTTGATGATCCACGGGATCGCGGCCGTGCCGCGCAGCGCTTCCGACTGCGCCGGCGGCAGCTGCAGCGTCTCGTTCAGGAAGTAGCTCGTGCCGAGCGAGCACAGCGTGCTGCGGATGCCCTGCGTGAAGTACACGAAGAAGATCTGCAGCAGCAGGCCGTCGCCAAAGTGCGTGCGCAGCGAGCTCCACCACTTGAGCACGGCCTGCACCGAGCTGAGATCGCGCTGCTCGGCGGCGTCCTCGCTGTCGGACGCGTCGCCGCCGGCCTCGAGGTCGGCCAGGCCGTCGGCGTTGGGCTTCTTGTTGCGGCCGCGGATGCCGTCCCGTGTCGCGAGCTTCGCCAGTTCGCTCTCGTGCGCGTCGTCCGCCATCATGGCGATCCTCCCTCTGAGCTGTAGAAGCGAGTCAGACGGACGCACGCAAGGCGTCGAGTCCAAAGTAGTGTGAACCACATTAAAGTGAATTGTATAAATCCAAATGCCGGCAGATGCAAAAATCTGGGCGAAACGACTGGGTTATTTTGGGTTTTGGATGATTGTGAAACGACACCCAAATTGGCACAATCATTTGTTGGCTTACGAGCAGGTTTGATTGGTTCAAAGTCGAAGCAGTGCTTTGATTGGCTCAAGCGGTCGGTATCTGGATATTGCAACTCAAGTGCGACATACACACAGGCGCTCGATTACGCATTGGTTCATTGGAAGAGCTGCTGGCAAATGACAGGCAGCAACAGCAATGATCACACCTCAACAAGGTATACCACTATGACTTGAAACGAAAACGGGCAAAGCAAAACAGCATCCAAGTAGCAGTCTGGACCACTAAGCGAAACGCAGAACTCGTCACTTTTGACCAAGTGGCAGGCAATTAAACGCCATCGATTTCAACGACCATAAGCGATCCTGTTCTTCTTGTAACGTTTTTCCAGCACGATTTGAATGACACAATCTCTAGTCTGTAGCCAATGAGTGCACGTCATAACCAACCAGACGGCAGCAACAGCGAATTTGATGATGCGCATATCTTCACCATGTTACAGAGCTTTGAGTCGACACGCGACCTGGTGATTTCAAGTCATTTTTCAATTCGCCATGGACCAACCAAAGCAAATTGGACTGGACTCCAGTGAGGCACTTCTGGCCCATGGACCACATGCGCTGCATGACTTCATGGCCTCCAAGCTCGAAACAGCACTGGGACGTGCTCTCCCGCAGATGGAAATCCGTGTCAACGACCTATCGCTCTCAGCT
>JAADXR010000805.1:0-10458 GCA_023337935.1 Elongisporangium anandrum | reverse complement strand
CCCAACGGGAGCACCGTGTGCTCCCGTTGGGACTCAGCGCACTCCAGAACTTGGTGATTGTCAGCTCCATGATCGGTCGCCTTCCGAGCAATGGCCTGGTACCATCCCAACGCAATCCAGTGCTTGCCAGCCTTGTGCTGAAAAAGCAGCACATGTGATCGGGAGGGGCGACCACGAGGACTGGTAGCTTGAAGCTCCATTTCAGGCGATCCTTTCGAATCGCTGCAAGTGGGTCAGCAAACACCGCAAGCGGCAAAGCATTGGTCGCGAGGATCGACCTCCTTACTCTCGCAATCGCTCAAAGCGATCGTCTTGTTGAGTCAGCATAATGGACGTGGGGTAGTCGTCCGCCTTCTCGCTAGTTTTCCCCTTCGTGTCCTAGCGGACCGCTTCTTGAGTCTGGAGCTCGACGTCACGGGGACGACGGGCATGATCGTGGAGGGCGAGGCGATCACAGGCTCGTGGATGTTCCTCCTGGTGCGCTTGTCTCGCCGTCTCTGCTTCTTGGCACCAACATACCCCGGCCTAGATCATAGACCGCTCTCATACGCGCCCGAAGGCGACTTCCCTGCGTATGGAGGCGCTGTCCTGGATCTTGGCGAGGGCGGCCACCCGAAGGTGACGGTTGGGCGAAGAAGATCTTGAGCCGGCTGAAGAGTGCTTGTGCGGTCGGCCGCAAACTGGGAAGTGTCCATACGGTTTGCGAGTCGCTTGATTGAGTTGTAGATTCTTCGCAGTTTCGCTTGCTTTGGTTGGACGTGACGTCGCTGCTGATTAATGACCATCTCACTGTCCCCCACGACTTGAAGCGGGTGGAGGTGGTAGTGGTGCGCATACTGTATTCCGTTTAGGAGTCCACGGTATTCAGCCACATTGTTGGTCGTTGCTGGATGTCCATATGCGATGCATGCAGCCCACCTGACCGTCGCCGCTTTGGTGCCTGAGTCAACTTTCACTATGACTGAGCCGGAGCCTCCTGGGCCTGGGTTCCCTCTGGAACCACCATCAAAGAAGAGTACATACTCCGGACGAAGGAAGTGCAGGTTGACTGATCGTGGGATAGGATCTGCCACAAGCCTGTGAATGATGTGGTTGAGCGCCGTTAACGTTGCCTCGTCCGGCTCCAATCTTGAAGATTCCATGCACAGCAGCAGGAGGTCACAGAGACCCGACCGGAGGCGAGTCGCGTGGCGGACTTGTATCGCCTCGACCGACTCCTGGGCTCCATTCACAAGTAGGTTTCTCTCGTTCCAAATGCTGACAATCGTGACTTTGCAGGTATACTGCCAGACGAGTGAGCATGTTGCGTGAAGTCGATCCTCCGTGTCCGGATGGTGAACATTTATGCCACACCAAGCATGAAGGCTCGCGGCCAAGGAGACTGGCACGCGCAGAAGGATGCCGCTGCAGGCCGCGTGGATAGCATTATCTGGAAACATGGAGCCCAGATCATGCCAACGTTGAATTACAGGCTCCCAGTGCAGTTTAGCCAATTGGCAAGACCAAAACAGGTGACTTTGTGTAGCACGCACAGCAACATGACAGCGTTTGGATGGACTACCGAACGATTCGTTTTTCTGGTTCCACAGTGAGAGCTTTGACGCCTTGAGGCGATAAAAGAGCTGGTTCTCTGACGCTGATAAGCCGATGCCGCGCCAGGTGTTCGCCCATGAGACGCGCGCGAGGCCCTCTTTCATGGCTACGTCATTCGGAGTGACAGAAAATCCAGCAATTGCTGTGTCTCGGGCCGCCGCAGCTACAGTCTTGCGAGAAGCTGTCACAGCCAGACGCGTCCGATGTCGCGAAGGATACCAAGGCTGCTGTCCACTCCAGATCTGCACGAGTCCTGAAAGCGCTGGTACGCGCGTGCATGGCACAGGTCTGGCGCGGCCCACATAACGTGCAACCGCCCGTTCGATACCTATTGTAGTGCTGACTTCGGAACAGGCCGTAATGTTGGTCACAAGAGCGTGGTGGAGTTCATAGCTGGAATTGAGTTGCCAAGAGTGGTCCCGGTGCAGGCCTGCAAAGTAATCCCGGGAAAGTGCGGCACAAAGCTTTTCGAAGCTGCGCCGATGCGAAGACAGCCTGCCGCCGGCCAAGTTACTGCGGAAGACAACTTGTCCTGGGTTGATCCAGTGCCATTCGAGGACTAACCATCCGTCGCGTTGAGTTGGACAATGAGCAAGCCATTCGGAGTTAAACCAGCCGCTCCGGTGCCGAGTGTCAGTATAACGTTTAACCAAGGAGCTGAGCTGTCGGCCCACCGTCACGCGTAGGTCATTGCCGGTCCAATTGCGCACCGTAGTGTGGTCCTGGCAGCAATGCGCTCTTCATCCACCGGAAGTGCTGCATCTTCTGTCCGACGGCCTCGGTGGACTGCTCATGGCGATACCAGTCTGAACATTTCATCGTCTCTCTTATGGATTCGCGATGCTGCTGCACCACCGCGTTAGTCTGCATGCTGTCAGGGAATACGTGTACCATCCTACATGGTACACCTGTGTGAAGCGATACCGGTATTCAGCGGTACTGTACCCAATTACCTTTTTTAAGCGCCATCACCACAAATGGACACGACCTGATCATGAACGCACCATGTAGGCCGCGAAGCGCTGCAGCTTGCGCGTGTACCTGACGAAGAACGGCTTTTTAGTCAGAAATGTTGCTCCTTTTGTCCAAATGAAGGCACACGACGTCCAAACGTATATTAATAACTACATGACGCCAAGCTTTGGAGGCTTGACATGAACACCACGAGGTCAGCAGTTGCGGCTCGTACTGTAGCACCGATAATACGATCAGCGCCGCCAGTTTCAGCGTGATAACGATAAGGAAGACCAGCCAGGACCAGTCGTAGTGCTGGCGATGCCTCTTCTTGTCGTTAGACGTGATGAAGCCGCCCACTACATCCTCCGAAGTGGATCGCTGTGGGCTACGAGAGTTCGAGCTGCTCCGGGACACCAGTGTATGCCGACATGGGCAAGTGATTCGGAATGCGAGTCTCTTTCCATCTTGTACCCTGGGTGGACCGCTGGAGGACGGACTCTACATCAAGACAAAGCCGTTCTCAGATGTCTAAGTTGTCAGACTCAGACTCCGATAAGTGAGGAAACACTCAGACACGGATATGAATACCGCGTATAGAAGATGATGTATACTATACGGCGTACACTGCCGTCAGCCATGTGACAGTCGGTCCACTGAGGGGACGCCTGTCCGCATAATCGATCCCCATCCCTTCCACGCCGGCTGCTGTGCAGAATCACTTCATCATGATTGCAATTAGATCACGCGAGTAGCTGGAAGATTCTAGACTGTGCGTCCCTCAACTCTCAGAGCATGCGGTCGATGCTCAAGCACGGCGTTGCGTGCGAACAGCGCCTGACTGGTCCCTGTGTGCTCTGTAAGCTCATTGCGGGCTTGCTTTCGGCTCACGCTCGGCAGTACCAGAAGGAGTTCAACGTCTGCCACGCGCCGCGCTGTGCAGACATTCGACGCCACTTCTGCATGGAACGGAGGCTGTCGGACTGGTGCGTGCTCAGACGCGAAGTGCTGGTGGCGCCCAGCGTCACGCTCAATTGCTCCATCAGCTTCCAGCTCTATGTCAAGAAGGACTTAACTGCAAGCGACTGGGGCACGCGACGCTGAGCGAGCTGCTGGAGTTCCGCCGACTGGAGGAGGAGTGTGCTGGTTTCTCCACCGACAGTGCGTTCAAGATGTTCCTGCCTCATAAGCTCTCGCAGCTGCACACCATGACAATGCCAGTCGATCGAGAGGTCACGCTGCAGGACGGCCTGTATGTCAAGGTCTTCCCGGCCAAGGGTGAGCCGATCATGAACACTGCGATCGTGATTGAGCTGCCGCAGGACCGCTTCGGGCTCATCCGAGTCGTTCTGGACGGCACATGCATCGTGAAGTACGTGCCGCTGGCCGAAATCTCGGACCAATGGAAACGCGTGCGTCTCCGAAGCGAGACGCAGCGAGAGAAGCTACGTTTTTGGCAATCCTGCTTCTGTAGGTTAGAGCGAAGACGATGGTATCGACAGCTTGGAAGGGGATACAGCGCTGCATGCAGCGCAACATACAGAGGCACTCCATTTTGTATGCAATTCAAGTCTGCAAGCTCACGCCGTTTTGACATTCGTTGTATTAAAGTTGGAAGAGCTGAGTCAAGCCCAGCATAAGCAGTGATGCGAATGCGTTCCCACACGATCCATGGTCCAAATTCCGAATTATGTTAGGCCAACCAAAGCAACATGCAAATCTGAATCGCCCTACTGGACTCCAGGGAACGAGGAGGCAGGGAGCACTCGCACCATGAACGGATCTTTCATCATGAGTGTGAGGGTCAATTCGTACGTCATGGGCTCTTTGGCCTCGCGCTCGAAGTGGAAACGGCTCAAAAGGCTGGACGTGACCATCTTGATTTGGGTCAGCGCCAGTTGCATACCAATACACATGCGCGGACCTGCCAAGAAGGCATTGAACTTGAACGCAGACACGACCCTCAGCTTGCCCGTAGCCTCTTCGATCCAGCGTTCGGGCTTGAACTCCTCAGCATCCGGTCCCCAAATGTAATCCATGCGACCGAGCGTGTAGTTGTTGAAGGCCACCAATTGCCCCTCAGGGATGAACGTACCATCGGAAAGCACGACGTTCTTCTTGCAGGCACGGAGGTCGTTCGCCACAGGCGGATAGAGGCGCAATGTCTCCTTTACCACGGCTTCCAGATACACCAGGTCATGCAGCTGGTCCAACGAAGGCGCAGTGATCTGGCCATTCATGAGCTCCGGCAGCTTCTCCCAGAGTTCTTGGCGCAGCTTCCGTTCGATTTCGGGGTGGTTAGTCAATGCGTAGAAGAACCAGCTGAGTGATACGGCTGTTGTATCACGTGCCGCCCCGAGAAAGTTGATGGCGATGTCGCGAATAAACTTGGGATCGAACGACTCGATCGTGCCGTCCGGCAACCTCTTCTGGTTGTCCAGAAACAGCGAGATGATATCCGTCTTCTTCTTTTCCTTTGAACTCGCCGTCCCAGCCGATCTATTGCTCTCGGTGAGTGATTTTGAAATAATATCGTAGACCATGTCATTGATCACTTTCATGTGCGATTTCAGTTCTTTCTCTGCGCCCAAATTGGCCCAACGCTGGAGCTTCCAGAACCAAGGCGGCACTGCGAATCGTCTCACCAAAATCTCTTGCGATCGATCGAATGCTCGCTGGAACGGATGATCTTCCATTGTCTCGAGGCAGTTGAAGTCCACACCAAAACCGTGCTCAGCAAATGCCTGGATTGAAAATCGGCTCATAAGCCTCATGAGGTCCAGCTGCTCATTCTTGATCTGCGCTTTTTGCAGGATGTTGTGCACGATGCCCATGAGTCGATAGACCGATTGACCCATTTGATCACGCAGCATTCGCGCGGAGAACAGATTCACGGCGGTCTTGCGCTGGTGCGCCCAGTTGTCTCCATTGGCAATGAAGATACCGTCACCCAGTAGATCGCCCATGTTTTCTTGTACGTGCCGGCCCTTGACGAAGCAGTCGAAATGCGTCTTCTGAACATCTTCCAAGTGCTGCGGCGTCACGAGCTCAATGAGTGGTGGGCAACCGAGGACCTTCGCTATCATGGGCACGCCACCTCCGTTCTTTGCGTTCTCCACGGACACGTCATAGAACCGGTGCGCATTGCGCCAAAGTGTGAGCGTGTCGCCCAGGATCGGCAGCGAGCCGGCAAATCTGCGTAGTTTGCGTGCATTCTTCTGCTCCGCCGGCATCGTGACATATTCGTATGCCCACGAGGACAGCATGGCGACAATAACGGCTGCCAGCGCCAACAGAGACGCATTGCTTTCTGTGAGCATGGCTTGTAAACTCATCATCTTCGTTCTTGGTGCGGAAGCTGGACCAACTGGAGAAATGACTTGTTGACCAATGGCTAATCCGTTAATCGAGCCGATTCAAAAGTAAAATACAACCAAACGTTGCTCATCTCCTAATTTTCCTCCAATCTTACTCGGCCATAATCACTCTGATTATGAAAAAATCAGATTATGAAAAAATCAGAGTGATTATGGCCGAGTAAGATTGGAGGAAAATTAGGAGATGAGCAACGTTTGGTTGTATTTTCATGTTGGCTATTTGATTAAATCAAATAGCCAATATGTTGCTTCCCCAACATGCCATGAGCAAAGACAGTTAATTTTGTGGCAGTGAACTGGTTGCTCGACGTCACTACTGTACAGGGCACCGTTTGGTTGTATGGCTGTGATGGGAAAGAGGCGGAAGGCATAGTCTGAAAAATACCGGTGGTTATACAGCAAGAAGCCAGGAGCTAAATGGACATAAAATGGACAGCGACTAAATTAATATTTTATTTCCGATTGATATGAGCTACTGCAAAGATCTAGTGATTCCAATTGTGAAGCCGAACGCTGCTTATGGCTTGCAGGGCTTAACGCATCCGTTGCACACGCTTTGTACCCGAACCGTTGACTCCGCTGCCTTCCCGTTGGTCCGAGGGGTTCTAATCTTCGGCCACAGGAGTTCAGAACGAGTGTCTTTGAACCTGAGCCAAATGCTTCCTTGTTGTCATGAGATGGCAAGAAAAGGATTTGCGTGTTCCTCACGGCTGTCAGTCAGGCACTCTTTATCCAGATGAACTAGACAGGGGGATCTAGCGTAGAAGATCCATCCCGTGGAGTGATTACAATGCATCCCATCCGCGGCCGACCTTTACAGTACGCCATCTGAACTTGTCAAGCCATCGTATCAGTGTGGGCAGGCAATTTCTGACGCGGAGCGCTTGCTTTCTGAGTGTGGGAGGCGTAGTTCAACAGAACAGCAAATTGTCGTAGCAATCATAGCCAGAGTGGAATTCTCATACCGGAGCGATTTCAACTTGGAGCAGAGACATTGTAGAATTTCATGGGCCAATATTTGTATGCAGATGTATTTATATTTATTCTGCAAAGTATAAACTAGTGTGTACAGAACAGGTAGCGCGCTATGGCTGCATACGCTACACAACTCTGGATGAGCCTTCTGGGATGCGCTCCAGAGATCTGGGTGAGTATCCAGTACAATAGGGGGGCATTTCTCGTTACTGCCTCACTTCAGCTTGCGGACCGAATTTACACTTGTGTGAGTATCATATTACCCCTAAAATAGGACACAACTTGACTGAATCTTGCAAAACCAATATTACTGGGACAGATAATCTTACATTTCATGAGCTATTAATAGAGCCAATCAGGTTTGGTACCCCGTCCGCTTTCGCACTAGGTAGACAAATCGAACAACTACGCTTTGCTCCTTTCCCCATTTCCTCAAATCTCGCTCCACCACAATCAAACAACCAATATGTTGTTTCCCCCATCCAGTCTCACGTGCCATGAGCAATGGCATCGGTCAGCAGGTCTGTGACTATTTTATGCACATTTCGTTTTGCCCTTTTTCCGTTCGCATCATCCGATCTCACCCAAGTGTCCTCAAATCTCGGTTAAGCAACCAATACTGTATGCTGCTTCCCCGACATGCCACGAGCAAAGACAGTGCATTCTGTGGAGGCGCTCGGCGTGCCATACCATGCAATGGCATCGACCAAGAGTCACACAAGTCATTTCTCCAGTTGGTCCAGCTTCCGCACCAAGAACGAAGATGATGAGTTTACAAGCCATGCTCACAGAAAGCAATGCGTCTCTGTTGGCGCTGGCAGCCGTTATTGTTGCCATGTTGTCCTCGTGGGCATACGAATACGTCACGATGCCGGCGGAGCAGAAGAATGCACGCAAACTACGCAGATTTGCCGGCTTGCTGCCGATCCTGGGCGACACGCTCACACTTTGGCGCAATTTGCATCGGTTCCATGACATCTGCGCCGACAACGCGAAGAACGGAGGTGGCGCGCCCATGATAGCGAGGTTTCTAGGGTGCCCGCCAGTAATCAAGCTCGTGACGCCGCAGCACTTGGAAGATGTTCAGAAGACGCATTTTGACTGCTTTGTCAAGGGCCGTCACCTACAAGAAGGCCTTGGCGATCTACTGGGTGACGGGATTTTCATTGCCGACGGAGACAACTGGGTACACCAGCGCAAGACCGCCGTGAATCTGCTCTCCTCGCGAATGCTGCGTGATCAAATGGGTCAAACGGTCTATCGACTCATGGGCATCGTGCACAACATCCTGCAAAAAGCGCAGATCAAGAATGAGCAGCTGGACCTCATGAGGCTTATGAGCCGGTTTACGATCCAGGCATTTGCTGAGCACGGTTTTGGTGTGGACTTCAACTGCCTCGAGACAGTGGAAGATCATCCGTTCCAGCGAGCATTCGATCGATCGCAAGAGATTTTGGTGAGACGATTCGCAGTGCCGCCTTGGTTCTGGAAGCTCCAGCGTTGGGCCAATTTGGGCGCAGAGAAAGAGCTGAAATCGCACATGAAAGTGATCAATGACATGGTCTACGATATTATTTCAAAGTCGCTCATCGAGCGATCCGCTGGCGTGACGAGTTCAAAGGAAGAGAAGAAAGCGGATATCATCTCGGTGTTTCTGGACAACGAGAAAATGATGCCGGACGGCACGATCGAGTCGTTCGATCCCAAGTTTCTTCGCGATATCACTATCAACTTTCTCGGGGCGGCACGTGATACAACAGCCGTATCACTCAGCTGGTTCTTCTACGCATTGACCAACCACCCCGAAATCGAACGGAAGCTGCGCCAAGAACTCTGGGAGAAGCTGCCGGAGCTCATGAATGGCCAGATCACTGCGCCTTCGTTGGACCAGCTGCATGACCTGGTGTATCTGGAAGCCGTGGTAAAGGAAACGCTACGCATATATCCGCCTGTGTCGAGCAACCTCCGCACCTGCAAGAAGAGCGTCGTGCTCTCCGATGGTACGTTCATCCCTGAGGGCTACTTGGTAACCTTCAGCAACTACACGCTCGGTCGCATGGATTACATTTGGGGACCGGATGCTGAGGAGTTCAAGCCCGAACGCTGGATCGATGAGGCTACGGGCAAGCTGAAGGTCGTGTCTGCGTTCAAGTTTAATGCCTTCTTGGCAGGTCCGCACATCTGCATCGGTATGCAACTGGCGATGAGCCAGATCAAGATGGTCGCGTCCAGCCTTTTGAGCCGCTTCCACTTCGAGCGCGAGGCCAAAGAGCCCATGACGTACGAGATAAGCATCACGCTCATGATGAAGGATCCCTTTATGGTGCGAGTGCTCCCTGCCTCGGCGCTCCCTGCAGTCCAGTAACGTGATTATCATGAATGACAACACTTCTCACACAGAACGCCGTGAAATGCTTCACACGTAACATGAGTCTCACTTCTTTATGCGATAAGAGGGTCTTTCTCTGGCGACGCTTGCTCTCTTCAACTAGTACAGTAGAGCTTTGTGCTTATTATTACTTTGATCATACGAGTATCTGAGCATCATGTCCATGCTGCTGCTTGGGCGAAGCCCCTATTGGCTATTGCATCCGCGCCATCTCCGTTTGAAGTGATCAATCAATGAAATATTTGCAATTGTTAGATGGCGTGGATTGTCCTAGCTGTGTGGAGGTGGAGCTGTATATCTTCGAGTGTATTTGTCTCTAGGCGTCTCTGTGGATGAATAGCGAGCACGCCACGGAGCTAGGTACGTTTAGATCTTTCCGAGCAAGGGCTGCTGCAGTTCTGCGTGTGCGCTGACGCTCGCCTATGCCAAGCTTCACGCTGGCTTCCACACACAGAATGGAGAGACGAACGAAGAGGACGTGGCAATCAAAGACGATGTGATCGTGGAGGAAGAGTTGTCTTTGCGTCACGTGGAGGGCGACAATATTGTGAGAGTTAGGTGTGATTGCAATATGGATGTGTGGGTGAACGTACTGGTCGTGAGACTCTTGATGACCTTGCAGCTTTACATTCTGGCGCGAGACGGTGGCGTGACGAAGACTACAACGCGTAACATTGTATTCGTTGACTGACAGACAATTGCGTGAATTATTTTCTGGATGGTGCTCGCGAAATACACCGCAAGATCCCTGCGTGCGACAGCCTCATCATCGTAGCGACGACGGTGGTGTATGACGTGCAGTGCCTCAAACAGTCCGAAGTGCAGATGTTTAAAGTCGTGATCTTCCTGTTTATCCAGACCGTGAAGCCGCACATCAAGTACGCTTAGATGTTGGATTGCGAGATAGAAACTGCGTCAACTGTGGGATCGTGTCTATCGACCGATGCTCGTGGGGGTTTTGAGCTGTGGGCATACTGATCTGGATCTAGCCAGTGGTCATACTTGTAGTCTAGCGCGCTTGCTACAGATATACAGGTAGCGACGGAAAAATCCCCGCGACACAAAATTCGCCACTTTGGTCAGTGAACAACTGTGGTACTTTTTGCTGCGAATAAAAATAAACAGAATTTCAACCAATAAAAAAAGGGAAGTCATGTTTTCCTAGCCAAT
>JAADXR010000804.1:0-10518 GCA_023337935.1 Elongisporangium anandrum | reverse complement strand
GGCGTGGCCAAGCACTGGTTTCCGTACGACATCGACCAGCCCACCGAGGGCGTGGCCAAGCACTGGTTTCCGTACGACATCGACCAGCCCACCGAGGGCGTGGCCAAGCACTGGTTTCCGTACGACATAGACACCCCGTCAGCCTAAGCTGTTGTCGGCCAACGGTGCAACGGTGCCATCATCCTTCCAGCGCCGAGACTTCCACTGCGAGTGCACTATTGTGTCTGCATGTAACTCGGTCAGCATCCGCATCTGTGCGGTGCTTTGTATTGTCGTCAAACATGATTCTGTCATTCCCACTGATGGTGTTGTTCGTCCTCTCCCTATGGTCTCATATAGAACTCGCTTTGTACTCCAAAGCTGCTCTCAGGACGATGAACGAGTGGTAGAGCGCTCAATGAATCCAGCATCTTCGAATCAACGTTACAGAAATGAAGTAACAACTTTGAAATATCAATTTATTAACCACTTGCACGTAGACACACTCCGCTCCGTTGAATAAATAGCCGTCGACCTCACACTGGAGAGTCGACCATTGCGCTGGAGCTGCTGTGTCACTTAAAAGTTCTCGCTGTGGAAGTCATACGTGACGTCGCACTGGCGCACCATGGCCTTCTGGTTGAATGCCACGCACTCGTTGTGGATTGCGTTGCCCAGTGGCTTGGGTCCACAGAAGAACACGCCGATCTCCTCCTTTTCGTCCTCCAGTCCTTCCAGAGGCTCAAGCAGATCATGATTGGCAGCGATACGTCGGAGTTCAGCCTTCCAGTTCGGACGGCCAAAGTGCGTCATCTGCTTGATGTTCAGTCCTGAGATGATGTCCTGACCCTCCGTGGCGTGGATGTACTTTTGCACAGCTTGTAGCGGCGCAATAACAGACTCGCGCTTGATGGACGAGAAGTAGTTGTGGATCTCCAGACGGCCTTCCGTGTCCAGCTCACTGAGCTCGTTCATGGTATCGCGGAACCATGACAGCGCCTCTTGCTCACGCGTGACCCAGTAGAAGTAGATCTTGCGGATCTGGAACGTCTCAGGGAAGCGCATGCTGCGGCAATCCGGACACCGGAAGGCTTCCCACTGGTGCACAATGCTGCGCAGAATGGAGGCGAACGGTGTAACACCAATACCAGCGCCCACGAAGACCACTTCGCGGTAGCGAGAGTAGTCTTGAGCTGGAGCACCCACAGGGCCGTCGAGGTAGATGGTCGGATACATCAGTGTCGGCGACATGCCACGCGATTCGAGCAGATTCGGGTCTGCAATATGCTGCTGTGGGTCACCACCCGACTGCATGAGCTCGTTTTCGATATTGGACATCATGATGTACAGCATGCCTGTCCAATCACCGGCTCTTTGGATATGCAGACTCAGGAATCGATCTTCCGGGGCAGATGAAATCGTGAACGGATGCCATTCGAACTTGGAGATGGCTGGGATGTTGACGAACATGTACATTCCAGGCGTGAACTTGCGGTTCTTGCCAAAGTTGCGCGGCTTCTTCATGAACAGCGCCACCGAATTGGCTGAAACGTGAGCTCGCAGAAGCTTGGCTGTGCCACCGCGGCCCATGCGGTATCGCTTCTCAGCCAAATAGATCACGAGCGGCGGGAGGATCCACCAGTAGGCCTGCGGAGGGGCGACCCACATGGCGAGACCGTGCACGCCAATGAGGATGATGAAAGGGACAAACAGCAGATGCGTGAGCCAGAAGGCGTTGAAATTGCCACGGCGGATCTTCGGGTGCGTGAGTGGTGCAGCGATGGCTGCGATCAGCAGCATGAGCACACCAGTCCAGATAGGAACACGCAACAGCAGCTCGAAGATCGTCTCGGAGCGAACGAAGTGCAGATGATAGTACTTGGATTGCTCCCACGTCGCCTCAGGAACGGTTTTGACGTAGTAGACGATGAAGACCCACGGGATCGTGTGGCCCAGAGACGCGATTAACATGACAATACCGGCGATCTTGTGGAACTCAATGTGATCATCGATCGGTACGTGCGTGACAACGACCGCGATACGGCGAAGCCAAGTGACAAGGTCACGGCACATGGGCAGCAACACAAACAGCGTGTTGACCATGCAAATCTGAGCAAAGCCCTTGGCAATACGTGGGCAGTAGCCCACGGCAGGATCAAAGGCGAACTTGCGTGCCTTAAGGATGAAGGCCACGACGAGGATGATGAAGTACACGCTGAGCCAGAAGATCTGCGAGTGGTGCATGCTCCAGAACCGCGTGAATCGGTACTTGTAGCTCGATGTCATGTCGTCCAAGTCACCCTTGTTCGCCAACATCATCGAGTTGCGCTGAATGGGCTCGATCAAAGAGCTGATCTTGCCAGCGTCCTTATCATTTGGAGGCTGCACGATGTCGCCGAAAATGACCTTGAACTGATCAAAAGTCATGTTGTCCGAGTTCTTGTTCACGGAGAAGAGCTTGTCCACGACGTCCTGGAAGTTGAACTCGCCGTAGAACATCATATTGTTGGCCACGAACGTCGCTTCGAGGAAGGCGCGCACGCCCTCCTTGGACAGAACACCCTCCTTGTCCACGTCAAAGAGGTCGAACAGGAATCGGCACTTGTCGTCCTCACCAATATTGGCACCACGTACAGCGTCAATGAGCATCGCAGCGCCTTCACGAGCCATGGGCAAGAACGCTCCTTCCTCTGCGATAGGCTGGTCATACACCGACTTCTTGCGGCCGCGGGTATCGGCACCGACCGAGCGATTGCGTGCTCTTGAGTCGTAACCAACAGACTTGTTGCGAACTCGCACTTCGTTCACGGCTTCTTTAGCGTATAGCTGCGCGTCGAAGAAGAGCGGGCGCGGCGCACTCTCTCTGCTTGGCAAGCTGCCTGCAGGAGTACCGGTCGAGCGCATACTGTCGTCGATGAAGCTCGTATCCACGAAGCTGGACTGCACTGAGCCACGCACGATCGCGTCCTTGAGCTCGTTCAGCTCCAGAAGAGACATGTTGCGATTCGCACGCGCCAGCATGGTGCCCATGCCCATGCGCACTCGCGTGGGACCGTCGGGTCGAGGGAATCCGCTGGACATGCTGAACGGGTTGTCCTGCATCGAAGGCGGGAGCAACGGCTCGCCGGAGAGCCCTGGAGTCATTGTGCCGGAACCAATCATATTAAATCCACTGCCTGCAGGATTGAAGCCACTTCGAGTAGGATTGAAGCCGCTGCTTGCTGGGTTAAAGCCACTACGGGCAGGATTGAAGCCGCTGGTTGCCGGATTAAAGGCTCGAGGCTGAGGGGGATGGCCGCCGCAGGTCGAGTTGATCCCACTGCTGGCCGGGTGGAATCCGCTACTGGCAGGATGGAAGCCGCTGCGATTGGGATTGAAGCCACTGCTCGCGGGGTTAAAGCCGGCGGATTTGCCCGGCACCGACAGAGGCACGCCTGCTCCGGAGACCGTAAAACCAGGGCCTGAGATCGCAAACCCGCTCCCAGATGGATTGAAATTTCCCGCTGGTCGTTTTCCGTCGACATTTCGGGACGATCCCATTGCAGCTGCATTTGCCGCCTTGGCCTGCGCCTCGCTCAACTGCGGCGGCGCCGGTTTGCTGCCGGCGGCCGAGGCCGTCGAGTTCATGAGCGGGTTCTCTTCGATGATCGTGCCTGCGTCGCTGCCCAGAATCGCGATGCTGTCGCGCGGCATGTTGTCGTCTGGCGGCGTGATCGAGTAGTCCAGCTGCGTGTGCCGCCGCGTGGGCGTGTTGCCTTCGCCCAGCATCGCGTATTTGGTGTCGTCGTAGCTGCCGGGCGTGCTGGACATGGGGCTCATGCCGATGTCATCCTCGCGCGGAGCTGCTCTTCGTGTCATGAGGAAGCGCGCGCCTGTAGAGACCGATGCCTATTCAGAATCGCGTGCGAAGGTCCGTCTTCCTTCGCCCGGCGTCGTTAGCGCTCTGAGCGTCCGACCTGTTGCCGCGGCCTGTTAAAACGCGATTGCCAGTGATGGATGATGTCTCTCTTCCCGCGAAGAGGACAGGCTAGAAGCAAGATTATGCCCCCAGAACGCGTTTCTTCTAGACGAACTCGCACTTCTTTGCTCTGCGACCGACGCTATCAGTCAGCACGTCGAGAGAGAGAGAGAGGCTGGAGACAAGCAGTGGGAGAGTGGCGAGCCCCCTCTCATCCCGGCTGTGCCTTCGGATCATGACTCCTGGCCAGCAGGTCCATCCATCGGGCCAGAGAGCGAACAGCTAAACTCTGACTCGCGTAAAAGCGAGGAGGCACGAATCCTCGCATATGTTGTATGAGTTCGCTTTATACAAAGTTCAAGTGGATTTAGTTCCAGGATTGAATTCACAGGGTAATGAAGAGTCAGATCCATCAATGATCTGTTGGGAAAGGAGACCGTTGTCATCAAGAGTTGAGATCTCTCTCGGTGAGCTCTCCCGAATACTTGAACACCAACAGAACTGGCAGAATGCTTCCATGCAGGCTCATCACAGAATGCTGGTTCGACGTCTTGGTTTCCTGCAGATCGCTGTGATATTACTGAGGAAGGCTGAGCTTTGTGTTGCTCATTTTGCTCAGCTCGGCCAAGGCAAAAATCATATTAGCAAGGTAAATACAACGGTACCACGCTTTGTACACTCAATTCTGACACGCGTTTGTTTCGCGTCGTTTGACCTCGTGTGCTGCGTGTTTCTTTCTCTCAGAATTTGCTCTGATTAATTCAAACTCTGTGCTTGTATGGAGATACGTTTAGACTTTGGTATAGAGAGGATACTGTACCAGTAAACAAACGTCAGTTCAGATTGGGACAAGCGCATCTTCCCGAGCATTCTGCAATGCAATTTGGACCTTCCGCACGTATTTCATGGCGGGCACAAGACATTGATCTGCAGTTCGCCAATGTGGCGAACGATAGAGAAAAGTTGACAAGGATTGTCACTCATACGACCCATCGATTGTCTTTGCAGACATCCAAACAGAACCCAAGCGGGCAAGTCAAGACTCTCCGTTCTACATAAGTAATACATTCTGAATACCTGTGCATTGCCTATCCTTTTCAGGACAGACGACAGTTCTGTCAAAGAAACCTCACCACCACTGTCGAGCCCACGTTCGCTAACGTGTACCACACTATTTTGGTGACAGAACCTTAGAAATGGACCGGTTCGACTGAAACATATTTGGTGTACCTGATTTATGTACCATTCGCCTGACACATAAATCCAGCACTGTAAACGTGAACCAAGAGTTTGACATCTGGACTAAATGTCTTAGAAATACACCAAGTCTATTTACTGACAGACTAACTCTATTTATCTCCAATCGATTTGCTGCTAATACTATAGGAGGTCAGGTGTAGGAAACCACCAGGTCCAATCAATTGTCTGGCGGTTAAGGTTTCGATATGGTCGCTCAGTTTACTTTGACCTGTGAACTACCTATCGACCGACATCCCGCACCGATCATGCCTTTCGCCTACCAGTGGCTGAGCCTTGCTCCGACCCACAGCGTCGCTGAGCTAGAGGAGAGAATGAATTCTTTCAAGACGTTTTTGACGAAGACAAGTCACAAGAAGCGGTGCCAAGTCTGCATTTCGAATTACGACTACCACCAGATGCGCTATCGCTTGCTGAAATGCAACTTGCAGCAATGCGGTGAGACATGCGAGTAGTGGATGAGGATCACAACCTGTCTCACGACTGAGAAGTCAGAGTTCGCCCAGCACGCGAGCCACATCTCTGCTCTGTACGACCCATCAACGGGAAAACTTACGAGCATGATGAAGCGAGTCGTGAAGGAGTTGGCGACTCAGCGTGCGAAGCCGGTTCGAATCCTGAACGCAATCATTGATCGTTTCAAGCTGGTTGGCGCTGAAGTCCCAAGTTTGAAGACCGTCCAAAATGCAGTGAACTACTTTCGGTCGGCAATTCTGCAGGAGACAGATCTGATTGAAGACATGTAAGACATCGTGACCCAGTCAATCCTCAACCCGGATTCAGATGAAACAACACCCTTCACCTTTGGATACAAGATCGGAGACGACGGGCGCGTATCGTTTGGAGACGGATCTGACCAGAGGCCATTCCTTCTTGGGGTGACGTCAAAGTCAATGCTGGGACTTTTGCGGTATGGCTGTGCCTTCATCCTTCACATTGATGCAACGTTCAAGTTGAATCAGTCGGGCTCTCCAGTTATCGTGCTTGGAATGTCTGACAGAGGCCGATCGTTTCGTCCAGTCGCCCTGTTCATTACCTTCCAGCTGACGGAGCCGCTGTACGCGAAGGCTGTCGAATTGGTCTTGGCGCAGTGTCGAGAAATCTGGAGTTGCCAACCTGTAATCAAGTTGGTTATGGGTGACGCGGACAAGGCACAATTCAACGCGGTGACGTCCGTAATCGGCGCTTCAGGACAAGACACCCCACTTTACCTGATGTGCTTCTTTCATGTCGTCATGAACATGAAGAAGCGGTGCGCCAAATTGTCGGAAGCCGCGTACCAGCTCGTCGTCAAGCACCTGTACAAGACGCACTATTCTAGAAGCAAGGATGAGTTTGATGAGCAAGCACGGATATCTATCAGCATTTGGGCAGACCAAACCGAGCTCGTGGACTTCTCAGGATACTTCAAGACGCAATGGATCGACTCCAATTTTTCTCATTGGCAATGCTTCCATTCTCCTATGGGATACGCAACAACCAACAATCCAGTGGAACAATTCAATAGGGTGTTCAAGCGTGACTACACGGAGCGCACAAGAGTCAAAGTCAATGGCCTCATGACGTTTCTGCTAGCGCTGTGCAAACACAAATCAGTCGCACCAAGCGAGTTTGTCACGGTACCTCGGCCAAGCGCTGACATTGTACGCAGAACGAAGAAACTCGTGAAGCTTGGAAATCTCCGTTTTATGACGGAAAATCGGTTGGGTCTTTCATTTTTAATGAGCGGATCAGTAGATCCAGACATCGTCGTAGTTTGCCAGACTGGATTCGAGAGAGTCAGCAACTTGCTACGCAAGACACACAAGCACGAGGGCATTCACAATAAAAACCTGATGGAGACATAGAACCAACCTGCAATCGGTTGAAGGTGAGCACGCCCTTGAATACGTGTATCTGTAGATCCTTTTTCAAGTACGCCTTCTGTGTTCACCTCGTGTTTGCACTCACTTCCGCAAATCTGCCGATTCCTGGGCATGGATCCAGCCGACGACAATTCGTGTGCCGTCGTAGGAAGCGAGTTGGGAAGCCTGGGCGTGTAGGACCTGCATTAGCCGAAGAATAAGCGTGGAAAAATACACTCTTTTCTTGTTTTCAAAAACCTGAATCTTGTTTTGGGTTTTTAATCTTATCCTAGGCCAGCAAGGAAAAAGTACCACTAAAGATTTTCAGGCTAGTATGCCGCGCATCTCACAGACAGCATGGAAAGGAACCTACGCATCTCGGTGTGTCTCGATTTTGCGAGTCTTGTACCCAGGTTCGTACTTCGCTCCACCCGCATTGAATCTGTTGCGTAGATATTCCTGTGCAAAAGCTGATCGCCTACACCATTTTGAAATTCATATGAGACGGATTATCGGAGCCTTAAAGCCAATGTACACCAAAGGTCAAGCAAAGCACTAATTGAGTGCCTGTGGACATGAAATAGGACAAAGTCCTAACCTTTAGTGTGCGCCACACTAGAAGAGGTCTTCGGTGCATGGAACCGGGTTTTGTCACAGACCATGGGTATGTTATGTAACAAGCCCTGTTACACTTATGCATTTGAAGAACTGAGATCAGGATTAGGATTAACCTGGATTAGGAAGTATCATCGATCCTACAGTAATACAGCCTATAATTGAGTACTTGGACTTGGATTAGGATCACCTGATCCCCTCAGAAGGCGACGTTCCGCACCTCTGCCTATGACTCACAAAACAACATATCTAAATAGCGTCCCGTAACTCCTAAAATTGACTGAAATATGAATGATCTCGTACTTAAAATATGTGTCTTTTTATCTTGGCGTGGAGTGTATGTAGGTTATGACAAGCGCGGAAGGTGGCAAAGATTAGAGAGCTTTAGTTTTCGGATTATAGGTGAGGTTACGGAATATAAAATCGGTTTGAAACCGGAAAACGTAACCTTTTGTTAAAAAAGCCTCCTCCAGTGGAATAACGCAGCTCGATTTTATTCCAAAGGACTATGCGCAAAAAAACTTGTCTAATACGATTCCCTTTATAATCAAATTCACATACCAAAAAAGATCATGCCATACCTTTTTGTTTTCATATATTTCGAGCGAAAAGTCGGATTGCTGCTGCTTCACTTCTCTCCATACTCGAACACCAAACCCATGGCGCAGTCGATCGTTCTCTTTGCCAACACTTGGCACCTTCGACGGGTCGGTTTTGAACACCATAAAGGCTGGTACTTTGCTCTGTTAGAGTCGCCAAGCAGCATCACGGTGGCATGTTCTTTGCTTTTTCCACCGCACTCAACCCAAACTGTTTTGACGCCTTGTTTGTTGTTTGTTTTGGTCGGGATAAATTCGAAAAAGGCAGCTATAAAATAGAACAATATTCAAATATACAGTGAATAATAAAAAACAGCAGATGCAAGGGTCAATGATACCTGTTTGATCTGTATTGTAGACGTTGGATACGCCTAGGTCCTGCAAGGTTTGCAACACCTCTTGGGCAAACGAAGCAGCGATCGAGTCCAGCTCTGCGGGCGTTTTCTGTCCTTGGTGTGTGCAGGCGCGCATCGAACGTCGGTGACGCGCTTTGAAGTGGTCCAGCCAGATCCAAGAAGCTTCAAGGTCGGAAATGGCGTAGGCGTCGGCTGCGCTGAGAGCTTGCAGACGGAGGAGCGTGGCCGAGATCGGTACGCCTTCTTCACGCAGCTCGTTTATCCACTGCACTAGTTCTTGCTCAGCTTCTAAGGGAAGCGCTGTACCTACGCCAAGCTGGCGATCTTTGTAGCTATCCGCACCTCTTGTAGTCTTGCATCTCTTTTCAACAGTCTCTTTTTTTTGCCATTCGAGAACTAGTTTTCGGCGCGACTCATAGCATTTGGGGGCGAGGTCAGGGTAGAATGCAGCAATGGACTCCTTCATCTTACCGGAAGCCTGTAGGGATTTAACGACCTGCAGCTTTTCACGCGTTGTGTACTTGTTCCGCGTTTTCCCCTGCATGACAAAGATCGGCCGCGGGAGCGGTGGCTCCATGGCAGACGAGACTTTCTGAACTGATGACTGGCTTGGGTCCGTTCAGTACCGGTTTTCTACCGGTAGCAACGTAAATTTCGTCCATGTCTGCTATGAGAAAGGAGATTTTACTATTGACTGTGATTGGATAGAACTGACCTGTCCGTCATATGCGGCTGACAGTTATATACAAAGGAAGACGGTTCGTAGTTCAAAGAACTACGTTGGGGGTGAGAAAAGTTTGATTGACTGACAACTGCAACATAAGTTCCTGCAACATAGCAGTCAGTCATCTAAATCGTACCTAATGAGACAAGTAGGGTTCGTCCTAATCGATCGACGCCAGGCTGGAGCAAAGCTGCTGTGTGCTTGCGGCCCGCGCGGACAAGGTACCTGCGCCGCTGGCGCTGAGCTTCTGGATTCTATATACTTATGTACAAATTAACTTTCACTGCCGTCTCACATTTGTAGGTGGCGTCATAACAAAAAAGACAACTAAACATTATGGCCTTGAGGTGCGCCATTTTTGCTCCAGATTTCAATGGAAGTATATTTTTTGAATGCTGTTTTCTTACGTTCTACAGCGGGTCCGAAAAGTCTGAACCCCTGTCCAAAAAACATATTTTTTTACCGTACGCAGTCAATTTTTACTCGATTTCTGTGCAGTTTGTTTTGTTGGATACGGTACTTCAGCGTACATTCAGACCACAAGCCAGCCGGCTCAGTTCCGAGCCGTTTCCCAGCCACAGATTGTTTACAAAACACGGTGGTAAATAAAGTCTGCACCCCCCCCGCAAATATACTAGGTTTTGCATAGGGCAACTTCAACATAATTGACAAGTCAAATGGCTTAATATTTTGTGGGGTCTCCTTTGGCAGCAGCAACTGCCTCCAGGCGCTCAGGCATAGAGAAAATGCACTTCTGAACGGTTGCCACGGGAATAGTGTACCAAATGTCAGCGAATTTCACGCGCAGGTCGTCCAAATTCGTTGCGGGGGTCTTGTGAAGCTCCGCCTTCATGATGGCCCACAAGCTTTCAATCGGGTTCAAATCTGGACTCTGAGGAGGATCCCCATATCCAGGAGACCGAGATCCATCACGCAGGCAGCTGTGGCTTTAGCTCTGTGGGCTGGAGCACCGTCTTGAACAAAACGTGTGGGCGTGAGCAGCTTGAGGATTTCGCAGGTCAAGGGGATCTCGTCGGCCAGTATTTGGCGGTAGTAGGCGCCGTTCACCGATGCCTCACAGAAATGCATCGTGCCCACCCCGCTGTGTGAGATTGTACTCCACACCATTAGACTTTGTCGACTTGACTTGAAGGTGGGCACCGTGCATTTCTCCTTGAAGGCTTCG
>JAADXR010000803.1:0-10526 GCA_023337935.1 Elongisporangium anandrum | reverse complement strand
CTCTCAGAGCAGTGCTCTGTGAATAGATGGCTACAGTTCCTTGTAAGTTACCGGAGATGGTATTTTAGTTGTGTATAAAACACCCTTTGTATCACCTCTTGCGAATAATATCAATATGTATCACCTTCTGCAATAAACCCTTAAGTTAATCAAAACGAAGTTTCCGAGAGCCACCACATCCTCCTGCCTTGCTGTCGACCTTCTCCCCCAAGCGCTCGCAGTCTGCCTTCTTCCCCAACCTCTACGCGCGCACTCATTTGAAGACCTCTCAGGCGTGGCAATGACGCAAACTTCCGCTTCTCCGTCGCTTGCCTCAGAACTGTGGTTATGGGATTTTGCCGACCGGAACCTCTGTATCTCGATAAATCACATCTTTATTTGAAGGGTTGGCGATTTTTGGGCGATTGGGGCGGGGCTGGTTCGGAAAGTTTGGGTAGAACTCACAATACTACCGCTGAGAGAATCTGTCGTGCGCAGCATGGGCCACAAGTTTTCTCAGCGGCATGAGCTGAGAGCTAGAGCTCGGTGGAAAACTGAAAATCATCGGGAGTGAATGCCAAGAGTGATGTGCTTTTATGTCCTAAATTAGTTCCGTTTTAGTACGTTAGAACCTGTTTTAGTACGAGTATTTTGTTCTGTTTTAGTCCGTCTAAGGCGTGAGCGTGTTGTTGCATTCAAGCCGCGCTGATGTTAGTGAGGCTGCAAGCCAGTTGAGTACCGGTACTTCAATGCCAAGCTGGCCAAGAGAAGAGTGCTGCGACCACCGCACCACTGCCACGGACGCCCAACGCCACTCCGTCGGAGCTCTGGCTGGGCCCTTACGTGTCCCGTGACCACCAGCGCAAGTTCGCGCACACATAAATCTTCCAGGCTGCAATCACAGCGTAGCGCTGAAGCGCCGAATGGCACCTGCGCGTATCCCGCTTTCGTTCTTCACGCAGCAAGAGCTCTCAAGTGAACGGCTGAAGGCCAGCACTACGATCCTGTGCCTTCTAGGCAACGGAGTTACTAACGCAGAACCCTCAATTCACTGGTATGCGATGTCTCGATAGTGGATCGAAAGTCTGAGCAAAGAGTTTAGCACCATCCAGAGGATGTACTCGACTGGCAAATAGAACCGCTATATAAGCTATATGATTCCGGTGGAAACTCACTTCTTTCTCCGCAGGCTGCTGTCAGCAGATACCACGTAGCTCATGTGCGCGAATCTGCATGGCCGCGCTTGTCACGGCCACTTCGGGTACCGCCTTGGCGAGGCGGACAATACGAACCGAAGAAGCACGCGACTGGTACTCCTCTTCTGGATCCTGAGGCACCAGCACATGACGGGAGCGACAGGCAGCTCCACGCTTGCACTTGTTTTTCTGGTAGTTCTGGCACACGGGAGCATCAGCATCGGCGCTGGTTTCTTCCCTCACTGGTTCAACTGCCACCTGCTCTGCTGCTTCGCTCGCTTGTTCCACGGCGCCAGCATCCCGTTACGTTGCTGGATACACGCCTGTGGCGTTGCAGTACCAGGAGTCTGCGTACACTTCCTCCACGGGCTCGCGCACCCTATTGTGTCAATGCGATGGAGTTCTCGGCGTACTCGCCGATACGTAGTACCTTCCTTGGGTTCAACGTTTTTCCAATGGCCGCTGAGAGATCTGCCGTGCGCAGCATGGGCCACAAGTCTGTGCAACTCCACCGGATCAGAGGCTTGGAGAATCCAGCATATTTAACAAGTTAAGTTCGTTGCTCTGCTGTTAGTACCCATATCTACAGAGTGATGGTCACTGCATCCTATGCGGATTTAGGATGCAGTGACAATCATTCTGTAGGTATGGGTTCAACTGCAAAAGAGCACCACCAATACAATTTCACTTTCCAATTGAACTCGACCACTCCAAGTCCATTCCTTATTATCCACAGCAAGATGCTCGCACGTACCGCCCGAACTGCTCGCTTGCTTCGACCGACTCTGCAGCAGAAGCCCAAACGCCTGTTGATCGCCAGTCAAATGCAAATGTCCACGTCCAAAACTCCCTGGAACATGGTACAGCTCAGCTCCCTATCTCTCCCTCTCTGCCTCTCCCATCCACTGACTCGCTCCATTGATCTGCTACAGGGTATCTTGATCGTCCCACAGCAACGCGCCTGGGTCATTGAGCGCTTTGGCAAGTTCCACGAAGTGCTCAAGCCCGGTCTCCACTTCCAGATCCCTCTGGTGGACCAAATCTCCTACGTGCACTCGCTTAAGGAGGAGGCTGTGCATATCCCCCATCAGGCCGCTATCACCAAGGACAACGTCTACGTCGACATCGATGGTGTGCTCTACGTCAAGATCATCAACCCGTACAACGCCAGTTACGGCGTGGAAGACCCGATCTACGCCATGACGCAGCTGGCCCAGACCACGATGCGCTCGGAGCTGGGCAAGATCACGTTGGACAAGACCTTTGAGGAGCGCGAGTCGTTGAACGGACACATTGTAGAGGCCATCAACCATGCTTCAGACGCATGGGGCATCCGCTGTCTGCGTTACGAGATCCGAGACATCGCGCCTACACGCAGCGTCAAGGCCGCCATGGACATGCAGGCTGAGGCTGAGCGCCGCAAGCGTGCGGAGGTGCTCAACTCGGAAGGTGAACGCCAGGCGTACATCAATGTGGCTGAAGGCAAGAAACGCGCTGCTATTCTCGAAGCCGAAGGCCAAGCAGCCTCCATTCTAGCGCATGCAGAAGCTTCTGCGAGTGCCATTGACAGCTTGTCGAAGTCCATTTCAGCTACGGGTGGATCGGACGCCGTGGCTCTGCAAGTCGCCGAAAAGTACGTCGCAGCGTTTGGGACCATCGCCAAGGAGGGCACGCTTGTGCTCTTGCCTGCGAACTTGAACGATCCGTCCAGCATGATTGCCTCGGCGCTGTCGGTTTTCAAGAACATTCAAGGGAAAAGCATCAGTGGTTAGTTAGTTCAAGCAGAGAGATTGCAGGCCAAGGGAATGCCTAAAGCTTGGTTTCATCCTAATAAATCCATCATACTGTGCTCATCAGGACACATCAAGATTTGCAGTGTGGCTTTGTTAACGCCGCGTCGCATAATTAAACCCTAAACCCTACACCCTAGATGAAAACGCAGCCAGCATCGAATGACTTGGCTTCACTTACAAGAGCTGCATTCTTTGGTGATACCAAGCGCGTGCGTGAGTTGCTGGCGAGCGGAGTGGACGCAAATGTGCGAGACGAAGATGGCGTGACTGCTCTCATGCACGCGGCTGCGCAAAACCATGTTGAGATTGTTCGAGCGCTTCTAGAGCATGGAGTGGACGTCGAAGCGACATCACACGAGGAAGGCCGAAAAGGATGCACTGCGCTGTTCATTGCTGTAGAAGCGAGTGATCTCAGAATCGTGCAGTTGCTACTGCATTACGGCGCTAACGTGAACGCGAGAACGAAGAAATATCGATACACTCCATTGATGCACTTGGCTTCTTCAAGCCTCATGGCGCCTCGAGTCGATATCGTGGAACAATTGCTTTCCCATGGCGCTGATGTTAACGCAAAGGACAAGAACGGCGAGACTGCGTTGTTCCATTTCTGGGGATCACACACCGAAGCGCTGGAATTTCTATTGACCCATGGAGCGGATGTGAACGCAATAAACAAATTCGGCTCTACGGCCCTTATGCGTGCGGTAGAGAACGATCTTGAAGCTGTTGTTCAAGTGTTACTGGATTATGGAGCCAATGTGAATGCAACTTGCAAAAATCGCACAACCGCGCTCATACTTGCGGCCGAATATGATCACGATGACATTGTAAGAAGACTGCTCGACCGTTCAGATCTCAACGTGAACGTTACTGGCTTTACCGGCACTGATGGAGGCCGTGGAGTGTGGTAACATCGATACAGTTGAAGCACTTCTAACGCACCGTTACGTAGTCCAGCAAATCAAGATACCTAACAATTTGGGAATATCTGTGCTTGATGAAGCACGTATATGTGGTCATCTAGACATTGAAAAGCTTTTGGTGGATGCGATTGCAGTGGAGTCAAAGGCAGATCTAGCCCAAGATTCAACCAGTGAAACGGTTAGACAGTTGCGTCCACCAGAGCTCAAGGATGATCTGAATGAAGAATCCAGATCTGTTCTTTGGAACGCTGTCGCTCAAGGCCAATTGGGTGAGATCATCAGGATTTTAACAAATCATCCGGAAGCCATTGATATTGTGGATGAATGTGGACGCACGCCACTGTTTGTTGCTGTATGCTATTGCCAACTCGATGTCGTGCGACTACTTTTACTTCAAGGGTCTGACATTGATCCCACCAACATGAACAGTGAGACGCCTTTGATGATTGCGGCGTGCGATGGAAACTCAGTTGATATCATTCGCGCTTTATTGGATCGTGGAGCAAACGTCAATGCGGTCAGAGCGGATGGATGGACAGCTTTGATGCTCGCTTCCAAAAGCGGCAATATCGAGATTTCGAGTATGCTTTTGGATAGAGGAGCAAACGTGAATGCAAAATCCAAGGACGAAAAGACAGCACTGTTGTTAGCAGCAGAATATGGTCGAGAAGACATCGTCGAGACGCTTCTTGCAAAAAAAGTGAGCCAGTTCGTGGTCGATGGAGACGGTTTAAATTCGCTTGCGTTGGCTAAGCGTGGTAGCCATTTGAACATTGTTCGTATGCTGACCCCACCGGCGCAGAAGCGTAAATGAAGTGCGAGTGAATGGGTTCAAGATCTAGCAGTTTGTTCATTTTTGATTGTATACAAATTGAGAAACATCAATGAAGACGATAGCTGAATGCCACTCATGAGGGCAGCATTGCTAGGTGATATAATGGTCTTGCAGAGGATATTGGCGAGTGAGCTGGATGAGAATGCGCAGGACGAAGACGGCATTGATATGAGTGTGGAAGCCATCGTGGATGTGAATCAGCGATACGGATTTGGTCTGACCGCATTAATTCACGGAGCGAAACAGAATCGTGTCAAGATCGTTCAAGTATTACTAAAACATGGAGTGGATGTCAATTTGGCGGACCACCAAGGCGGTTTTACTGCGCTGCTAATGGCTGTGAGGGACAAGTATAACTTATGCGTTTCAGCCTCTCAGCTTCGAATCGTACAGCTACTTCTGGATTATGGCGCGAATGTGAACGCAAGAACTAAGCGAGACCGCTGCACAGTGTTGATGCACACAGCGACTGATTGCTATGACGAAAGTGCTCGAATTGAAATTATGAAGAAGATACTGGCTCATGGAATGTCAAGGACAAACGAGGCGAGACGGTTTTGATGAAAATCTTGAATTCCCCCACCTCATTCAGTATCGAAGCACTGATTATTATTGTTGGATTATGGCGCTGATGTAAGCGTAATGGACAAGTTCGGCAAGACTGCACTGATTCATGCTGCTCTACACAGCACAGCAGAGGTTATTGACATTCTACTGGATTATGGGGCAAATGTGAGTGCTCGTAGTAGATGTGGAATGAGACCGCTTAGTGGCTGCTGTATGCGACCGTTTTGACATTGTGAGAGTATCAGAATTTTGAGAGTGTGACTGTTGAAGGGTTAATTGAAGCCCAAGTCTATACTGAAAATCATTCACCAAATGCATACCTAGTAACATTCAACTTCCATTGAATAATGTCCTAAATTTCACTATTTTGGTATCGAGAGTAGTTCCTCACTGCGCCAATTGAAGCGCACACGCACGTCTACGTGATGTACTATTAAGAGAGCAGTCATCACGTCTTTAGATCTGGTTAACCCCTTAATATTTGCAGTTGTATCGTTTGTCAAGTCAGTCTCCTTCATCAGTAATTCGACCATCACCTCGTTGCACGATCTTTTAGCGTCTCCAAAAATACTGCGGCAATCAAGCTGCTCCATAATCTTGTGGTTCTTAAAGCTCCTTTGCGACTTTAGCGTGGCCTCTTTTCACTGCTTTCATCAACACAGTATACTGAAGACACCCTGGCATGCTCCCATCGAAGTCAGGAAGCAAAAACAGCATGAATAAAATCGCATATATGCTCTCCATAGGCCCAAACATCAACGCCGTGGTATCTGAGAAAAAATGTATCGCATTAATTTTCCTGGATTCGAGAACAGGCAGTTATTATTGTAATTCGCTTGGAAATACTGTGTTCGTTATTGTTGTTTCGGTATCTAAACAATCAGATACGCTGCCGAAGAAGTTATTGCCCATAATTGCATCAAAGTACTCTCTCAGTGTCCATGTTACGCCTTGTTGCATCGTCAGTGTCCCTATCATTTTTTGAGACGCAAACGAACAGACAAAAGCCTTGCCGTACTTGTCTTCACTTGTCTAATCAAACACCAAAGAATAGTCAATCACTTCATACTGAAAACATAAAGTGGTACAACACTGGTTCCAGTGGATCATTTTCCCCCATTCGATGGCACAGAAAAAAGTGCCGCGTCGTCGCAGAAGATTCAGAGAAGTGCTGTAAAAGTTGGTCGGCCCAGATGGAGAGCCGCTTATGTCGACAGATATCCTCATATGCAAGAAGAATGTACGAATTCCTGGTGTGCGAGACGCAGTGCATCACAAGCTAAAAGAGAATGTCCTGGAAGGATTCTCGCCTTCCAACCTCAGCGTTTACGCTAATCACGCGGCGTTCAAAGCTGAGAATCACCAGCCGCTGGATATTGCAGATCCTTTAGGGGATTTTGGAGTTGATGAAGAGCTTGTCGTCGTTGCTCCAGCGGCATTCAAGAGACGGCGCATCATACAGGAGTCAACGCACACGGTTGTCTCCAATTCGCCATATTTTGTGCTTGATGAAGAAGACACAGCCGACTCTGGACTGCCGTTAAACCACAGTATCAACTACTACAGACCCGACATTCACAAGCAATTCCAATTTATGCAGAAGGAAGTGCTGGATCGAGGCCAAGTTGGTTGGATTATTGGTCCCCCGGGAACAGGAAAATCGTCGGCCACATTTGCGTTTGCATCAGCCATGGACACCAACAAATGGACAGTGACTTGGATCCATGTGAGCCATATTTTCTACTGGAAATGCGTGCGTCTTGGCGAAAATGCACGGAGATCTGGAACGTTTGAGCAAAATCAGCTGGGGAATTTGCTGCAAGATGACGACCAAAGGCATCATCTCGTTCTGATTGACGGTCTGAAAACCGAAAACGAGTACCGTGACGTGGTCGATGTTTGTATGAATTGGTTCTGTGCAAAACAGGATCGACGAAGACTCGTGTTTGTCAGCACCATGACATGTGAACCGAAGGCTTGTGAAAAACTTGAAGGATTGGCACGCGGTATCATTTTCCACGTGCATTCGTGGACGTTGAATACTGTGACGCAGTTGCTGACGACGATTTCTTCAACAGCGTGTCACGTTGGCTGGATGCCAGAAATGTGACGGCTGGTGGACTGGTTTCTCGAACTGAATTGGTGGTGGCCAAGTACTATTATGCTGGAGGAAGTTGCCGCAACATGTTCTATTACGATACCAACCAGCTGAAGAGTCAGCTCGTTCGGTGGATGGACACAGCGAAAGATATGCGGAACTTTTACATGGCTGGTTTTCACTCACCCTCAATAATTGATCGATTGTACGCCCTATTCCAAGTTGGTGTGCCTCCTCTGATCAGCGCGTACGTTGCAATGATGATCGGAATGAAGTGTGAGCCTGAAGGGATCAAGAAATTGATTTCAGCACAGCGGGATACAGATCCGGTTTTCAACGGATGGAGACTGACGCTGCTGTTTTTCGCAAGTAATCGCAATGGTGGTCTCAGAATCGTGAATGGAGCTGGAAATGTTCTTTCATCCTGGAGTGAGTCGGTGGTACTGATTACCGATAAATTCCCTAAATACCCACCAGCAAAAAGCTTTTGGCTGAAACCTGACAAGTGGAAGCAGGGTGGATATGACGCCATCATGGTGGACAAAGAATCCGGGCTCGTCCGATTCGTGCAACTGACGACTGGGCACATGAGTTGCTTTTGCATTAAATATTTCCGCCGTTGGTTGGATCAATTTTCAACATCAAAGCGGGCATTCGAGATTAAAATCTCGAAATTGTGTTCGTCGTGGAGAGAGACAACCTGAATGATTTCAAAATCACAACAGTCACTGGAAGAGGATTGCTGAAGCAATTTGGGCGGGACAAAAACGAAGAAGAGCAACGTGTTCAAATTGCTTCAGTTAGTGGATTATGTGACGAACAGCATTCCGTCGGTAAGATAGGCTGATCTACATTGATACAATTTCTTTATTGCTTACCTTATCAAAAAACACTCATTTCAAAGTAAATACCCAAGCTTTTGTCTCTCGATATCTCCCATTCAAAGATTTTGACAGCATGTTTCTCAGGTAAAGCCACTCATTATATCGAATCTCGGAGTTATAATAGGAAATAGCTAGTTACTCAACCAAGCATGAACATGAGGGAAGACAACGCACTCTCAATTGCGGTTTTGAATGGTCGTGCTGATGTTGTTCAAGCACTACTGACAGAGGGAGCAGACGCAAATGCGCGAATCAAGGACGGTATGACTGCGCTCATGCAAGCGGCTGAGAAAAAGAATCGTGAGGTCGTCCAAGTGCTGCTAAAGCACGGAGCGGACGTTAATTTGGCTATCGAAGAGGGCTACAACGCTGGCAGAACTGCCTTGATCGAGGCTGCAATATCGGGGCACACTGCTATCATCGGCCTATTGTTGGATTATGGTGCAGACGTGAATGCGAGAACGAAGAGAGACGACTACACTGCATTAATTCACGCTGCAACATCCATAAATTTGAAGGAAATCGCTCGATACGAGATCATAGAGCAACTTTTGACCCATGGAGCTGATGTGAACGCCAGAGGCAAAATAGGCAAGACGGCATTGTTTGCTATGGTGCACACTTCCGTTCGAGGCGAACAACAAGTGGTGGAGCTACTCTTGGCGCATGGGGCAAATGTTGACGCAGCGGACCGGTTTGGTCAGACGCCGCTAATGATTGCTGCGTCACACAATCTCCCTGCTATTGTACGCTTGCTCCTTGATCATGGAGCCGATATGAATGCAGAATGCAATGAGAATGAAGCTGCACTTATAGCTGCGGTTTTGCGCCACCACCGAGAGATAGTGCGACTTCTACTGGACTCTGGCACAAATTTGAACGCTCGTGATCGATATTTTATGCCCGTACTCGCCTATGCGGCGATGTCTGGCGACGAGAGTCTTCTGTGAATGCTGCTTCAGCACCCTGATATTGATGCAAATGCTACTTGGTGTCACGGCATGACAGCGCTAATGGAGGCAGTAAACGTTGGAAACTATGCAGAAGTAGCAGGAGTCCGGGAGCTTTTGGCGAACGAAACGGTTGTTGAAGCCCTCAACGTCCGGAACAGAGCGAACTGGACGGCGCTTGATATAGCAAAACGATTGGGATGCCGTGAGACCATAAAGTTACTGATGGAGGCTCAAGGATTAAACGCTGAGGTGGCAGCAGATGCGATCGACCAATTCCCTCGTGTTGTGGCTGAAGCCAGCTCATGCACCAGTGAAGAAGGCAGTTTCCTGGTATGGAACGCTATTATAGATGGCCACCTTAATGAAATCATCGAGATCCTGACGAATTATCGGGAAATTGTGGAGGTCGCGGACGAATTTGGCAACACGCCACTGCATTTCGCTGCGATCCAGGGGAATGTCGATACCTTACGGATGCTTTTGGTCGCTGGAGCAAACGTTGAAGCTACGGACGTGAACAGTGAGACGCCATTGATGATTGCGGCGCGCCACGGACGCTCGATCGAAATGGTTCGCTCTCTTTTGAGTCGTGGCGCTGATGTGAATGCAGTTCGAGCAGACGGATGGACACCTTTGATGCTTGCTTCCAAGACCGGCGGAATTGAAATCGTGAAGCTGCTTTTGCAGAGAGGAGCGAGCGTAAACGCCAGATCCACAGGCGCGGGGACAGCTCTCTCGGTGGCAGCGCTGGGAAGACATTGCTGATGCACTTCTTGCGAAAGGAGCAGCTCGGGATTGAGTGGGCGAAGCGCTTGAGCACTGTGCGAGTGTGGGACAATGAGTGGTCGTTTGTATGCGTCTGATGTCGTAGGAACGAGTTGGCTGAGCTCTGAATACTTGAATATATCAGGATTGCATGAGAGAATTGTGGCGATGGGCGCTGCCTCTGGCTGCTGCTGTTGCTGTGCTCATAATTATGCCCGTTACAGTCCAAATATGCGTATACTTTGTCATGGTATACATGAGTGTACTATGTATAACGTATACTATATTGTAAAAAAAAGGGGAAATAAAAAAATGCCCCTATTTTAGCCGTAAATAAAAATTCTGCCCCTTTTGTAATATTTCTATGTAAATTACAGAGAGGGGTCGTAAGTTATGGGAAAGTTATACGCCTGGGAATGTTCTCGTCAACTTGAAGTGGGAAAATTCCACGCTGATGAGCAATTGAGCGGCTTGTCCAACAAACAGCAGAACTTTCGCACTCAAAGCTATTGAGAACGTCCCACAAAGAGAAT
>JAADXR010000802.1:0-10566 GCA_023337935.1 Elongisporangium anandrum | reverse complement strand
GAATCTTCGGTTCCAGAACATTCCTTACCAACACTCTGATGCAAGTTGCCCTTGTACTGTCGCATACTTGTACTGCGCATACTCAAATAGAAGGACCACGCGTGAGCTACTGTAATTGTCCAAACAAAAGACTCTCCAACAGACGCATCCTTTGGTGTCGCCATATTTTCTGTGGCTGAAAAACGACCTAGTTTTAGTTCGTTTGAATATGCACGTCAAATGCGCCAGGTTTGTGACCGCGTCAGCAATTGAATGCATTAAATGATCAAAATCCACAAAACAAATCTGAAGCAGTAAAAACAGAACGATTTCGTGAGTCCCGTCAGACAGGTTGAGCATTTACTAACCAGCTTATCATTTGTGTATTTCGTACTCTAAGAAACCTCGCAATGCAAGTTGAAGAGCTCAAGCTTTAATACATTCCCATTCTACCGCAATAAAGTTGCCTCCTACAACATATCTAAACCGTAACAAGGCCAGAATGCGCTGCTACCGTTCTTCAAATTCTCAGGTGACCTATGCGCCAGGGTGCAGACCGATTGAGCCAGGCGTTGGTGCGCCCTGCACTTCGCCAAAGTAAAGTGAGAACGTCTGTCGCCAACGTTCGGCACCCGCGCGGTCCTCCATGAAGACGGGGAACTTGTCCAAATTGGACTGAGGCACATTCCAGATCTGGTCCAGGCCGGCCGCCGGGGTCAAATCGGTACGAATGGTCCAGCCAGGGCCGTTGATCGAGCGTTGACCACCTTGGGACGTCACCCAATTGAGAAACAGCTTGGCCGCTGCGGGGCGCTTGGTCTCCTTGAGGATCGCAATGCGCTGACCCCAGGCAAGGAATTCGTTGTCGCCAGTGACGTATTGGACAGCGCTTGTGTTGTCCGGAAGCGCACTGCCGAAGGTTCCGACGCCGATGGCCTTCTCGCTGCTAGCGACTGCCACATTGGGGCTGAACGAGCCACGCGCAAAGTCCACATTCTGCTGCGCGAACTTCTCCGCCCACTTCCAGCCATACTGCTCGACGTAACGAGTGAAGAGGAAGAGCACAGCATCATCGTCATTCGGATACGTGGCCGAGATCTTGCCAAACCACTTGGGATCCACAAGATCGGCAGCAGAGGCCGGGGGAGCCACGCCGTCCAAGAGATCGGTGTTGTACATGAAGCTGAAGGTGAAGATGCCAAACGCCTGCCACGCAGAGTACTTGTTATCTCTGAGTTCTTTGTAGATCTTAGACCAGCCAGCCGGTTTGTAGCTCAGCAACTTGCCTTCGTTGGCCCAGCGAGGAAAGTCTTGCAAGGTCTGGAACGAGACCACGTCAGGCACGACCATGTTGGTCTCGAACTGGTTGTCCAGACGCACATCGTGGTACTTGCTGTAGTCGACGATGACCGTGAAGTTGATCTTGGGAAACTGCTGAAGGAAGGCATCCTTGGTATAGTCTTGCTGATTGGACGTGTCTCCACCCACATACCAGATAAGGTTGCCGCCTTCGTCCAACGCATCGGCGTAGAGCTGATCGAGCGTCTTGGTCTCTTCCTTGGTCTTGGCATCGACGAGAAGCGTTTGACTCAGGCAAAGCGCTCCGAGCAGAGCGACCGAGGAAGAAAACACGAGCTTCATGTCTGGAAAGGTGTAGTTTTTCTCTTGAGGTCAACTGGATCAGTTGGAAAATGAAGCGAGAGGAGGAGTTGACAATTGATTCGAATGGTATCGCTGCCTATCTAACAGGATCTGTTTCTGCTATGGTCATGTCTTCAGGCTGGCTTGATGGTAAACCGAACCGGGTTCGGATTGAACCGTACCACGAGGTTACGCAAACATCACGTTGCACACAGAGCAATCACGACTTCATTTGAGACAAGTCTGTCTTTAACACCACTGCGCGATAGGAAGTTAATGAACTGCCTTGAATTGCTTTTGGATATCGTGGTTTGCCGCATAAATGAAGCATTCATGCGAAATAGACCGCTTATATTGTCTTGTAATGGCAGTTTGCTTTCATGAGATCTGGCTCGGCTCGTTAATTAAACTAGTCAAAATGACGATCCAACGAGATCCACGCTGGATACGCCGTAGGGATTACAGTGGTGGTATTCATTCAACCGTCACAGTATAGCCAACTGGCAGCAGCAAATTCCGCTTTGATGTGCATGATTTGCAAATGGATTTGTAGTGACGTACGAGACCACGTCATCCAACCATCACAATCCGATGAATCAAGACCAGAATGATTTGATTGTTTAATTTCAACTTTACGGCTGGAAACAGAACGGCACAATGCAATCCAATTTTTAAAATATTATACTGTATTTTGGCGAGTAAAAAATGCAAGAAGGCACGAAAAAAGTCGATTTCTCAGATTATTATCACGCCTGTATGGATCCCGAGCAATCGCACAAGAGACATTGTGTTCGCTTATCGCATTGTGTATGTCTATCTTTCTCCATTATAGTCTTGAATCGTATAGTTGAGCATTAGCAAATCGTCATCATTTGATGATTCAAGATCAAATCGCAGTTGGTCAATCCAAAATTCGGCTTGAGTTGTAATCCAAGAATGAGCTAAAGTTTAAATGAGAGTGTTTTTTCAAGCTCCAGCCATTGATTGAGTTATCACGTATGAGCTCCGATTCGTGTGACTCATTCCGCTTGAAAAGGTCTAGCTTGGAGCTTCAGGTGACAGTGACAGCAAATTCGCCACATTTACCTCAAGCGACTGAACCAACGTATCAAATTTGGATTTTTTTGCATAAAAGCCATGTTTGACATGGTGGGCGGTCATTGACATCGCACAACTAGACTAGAAGCTCCAAAAATCAAATGGAGAGACACAAAAGCTCATCGCACATAATATCATACCCACTGCAGTGAGATCCTTGACCAATTGATAAATAATCGCTTTCATGTTAGCTTATTCAGATTTTGTGAGATCTGAGGTTGGACATACTAAGAGTGACAGATTTGCAACTTTTATGTCCATGTTGTGCAAATTGGGACACTTCAACATATATCCAATCCGATTTGCATGATTGCTGCCAATTGGGGATTCACAAATGGCCGTAATCAAAGAGAATATCGGTATGCAGTGTGGGTAACAGTGTGGGTAACTATTAATAATAGAGATCCGGTTCGTTAACGACCCAACGATGATCACTAAATAGCTGAAGCAGTACCTCCTCCGCTTTGTGGGCAAAATTTGCACATTGCGGAGAGACGAGAAGTATTTCTTGTACTATAATTTGTCAAAGCAAATATCTGCCTGGATACAGAAAAAGAGTAGATTGGACTGATTACATAGTCGATGCAACGATTTATCGCTCGGTCAGCCATACAAACTTAATGGAAGCCAACGCTCGTTTACGTTCGTCTCGATCTTGGCAAGCCTGATTAGGATGAACCGTTTGTTTGTTTGTTTTTGCTCAGAAGATTACATTAATGATTATGTCTGGCCTCGACTGTGTCGCGATTTAACCTTTTCCTCAACTGTTTGAACCGTGTACGTGGCTGCGGAGATTGCTTGGTTTGTCAAATTACTGTAACATCGTGGCAGCAAATCATGCATCCATAATCATTAAGCTTGACGACTCTGTATGCTACGTGGATGAATGGCTCTCCCGTTGGTCGTGGTCTCAATAAATGTGTCGATATTTAAAAACGATCCAGCAATCACGCAAAATTTGCGATTGTTATTTAATCATCATCCGAATACTTGCACAACAGGCTATGCGTGCAAGGCGTATAAGCACTCACGATTACACACTCATGCTTCGATCCTCTATAGTGGGTAATCTCGCTAATAATGTGCACGCAATGATGACACAGTGTCGCGAAGCCACTTGTCTCATCCGCTGAATCACTCGGCTGAACTCAGATGTAGTATAGTTCTTCAACACTTGGATCGTCTTACTTGTGTCAGATACACTTGGCCATGCCGCAATGACAAAGGACTCAATTTGCTCAACACCTCGTCTAAATCCCGATTTAGAACAGCGAGTTTAGATTTCGGGCTACTTTTAACGCACATCTCAATTTTACTTTTGGGGTCAAATTGCCCACGACAGAACTGGTGGCTTCACCACTTACCTTTCATCTTTGTGTTTTCGACTTAAGATGCGCACTCGTGCTATGGAAAAGCGAATGATATGGTTTTACCTTACCAAAAATGCGATGATTGCGTCCACAGTTCATAAGGGAACGTCCAGTTCGGATTATTAAATACATATCCTGCAAACTAGTCAGCGCAGCTGCAAATCACGTATCCACAGTCATTGAAGCAGTGGAATCTCTAAGAAGACCAATTGCAGGCGGGCTAGAAGCTGATTCGCTCTGCGCTATGCTGGTCGAGAGTGCGTTTCCTCTCAGATGGTCAGGAAATTTTCCTCTGTGGCATCTGCATTTCCATAATGGATGTCTCGAGGTGGCTTTAGCGATCTCTGCTAGAGTAATTCGAGACCTCTTTGTCCTCGGGCCAGAACCTACCTCTTATTTCCCAATTCATCCTGAAGATTTCAAGTCCTTCCTTCTCTCGGCATCTCTCCAGTCATGAAGCTTATGTTCACTCTGCTCGGAGCGCTTTGCCTCAGCCAAACGCTTTCGGTCGACGCCAAGATCAAGGAAGAAACCAAGACACTTGACCAGCTCTATGCCGAGGCTCTCGCGGAAGGTGGCAACCTTGTGTGGTACGCAGGCGGTGACACGCCAACGCAGCAGGATGCCACAAAGAATGTGTTCCTCCGGCAATTTCCCAAGATGAACTTCACTGTCGTCGTTGACTTCAGCAAGTACCAAGATGTGCGTATCGATAACCAGTTTGCGACGAACACGTTGGTTCCTGATGTGGTTGCCCTTCAGACGCTGCAAAACTTTCCCCGCTGGGCTGATGAGGGCAAGCTGCTGAGCTACCAACCTGCTGGCTGGTCCAAGATCTACAGCAGCCTGAAGGACAACGAAAACTCAGCTTGGTTTGCATACTCGATCGTCCAGTTCAGTTACCTGTACAATACCACCACACTAAATGGAGAAGCGCCTCCGATCACGGCCGACGATCTGGTGGATCCCAAGTGGTTCAACAAGATCACGTCCTCGTACCCTCACGACGACGATGCTGTGCTGTTCCTCTACACTCGCTACGTTGAGCAGTATGGCTGGGACTGGGTTGAGAAGCTTGCGAAGCAGAACGTTTCGTTCGCGCGTGGCTCGTTCAGCCCAAGTGTTCCTCTTGCGAGCGGCGCAAAGTCCATCGGCATCGGCACCTTCGGACTTCCCACCAACAACCACTTCGCTGTCGATAGCAAGAATGAGTTTCTGGCTTGGGGCCAACGCATGGCCATCTTGAAGCAGGCCAAACACCCGGCGGCGGCCAAGCTGTTTGTCAACTGGGCCATCTCCGAGGCGAACCTACGCAACCAAATCAGCGGCGGCGGATGGTCTGTGCGCACTGACTTGACTCCCCCGAACGGCCTTGGCCAGATCTGGGACATCCCTCAGTCCAATTTCGATAAGTTCCCGGCGTTTATGGAAGACCGTGCGAGTGTGGAGCACTGGAAGCAGACGTTTGCGCTCTACTTCGGGGAAGTGCAGGGCGTGTCCACGGCTGGTATGCCCGGTCTTCGCCCTGGGCAGTAAATGAGATTGGTGAGCTCAGGGATCGTACAGGACGATTATCAAGTGAGAATGAGTCAGTTTGATGCCAATGTCATTCTTCAAAGAATCGAAAACTGGTCTTTAAAGGAAGCACTCATCTTGACCGTGTTTCTATGTTGATGTTGAGTCATTAAATCGAGTGCAAGCAAGTTGGTTGGCTATGTGGGGACGTTGTATTCGCTCTAGAGTGTGTTTATGCCGATTTAGCCACTACGAGTACGCATCGTTTAATTATGACGCCAGATAGGTGCCATCTTTCGTTTGTTATTCACGAGAGATGACCGAATAGAATTTGGTTTCCAGAAAAAAGCAAAGGAAACGTGATCGCTAATTACAAAAGCGCCATAAAAAACAAAATATGTTCCATATCAATGTTACTACCTCTTGATCAAGACAATTCGATCAATTCTCGCTCGTATAAAATGAAATTTGAATCTGAATATGTATTTTGACAGCTCATAGGTAGCTTTCGTAGCTCCGATCCTGGCGGTGGGCAGCCTGCTGAGCTCAGGCTCGCCTATGCCTATATTTGAGCTATTCGATGTGTGTTTAGCATTTCAACCTTGAGAACAATCATGAATTCTTAATTAAAGTACGCGATAAAAATCCAAACAGAAATTTTAGGAGAAAAATCACTCCAGAAGTGATATGCATTGCGAGCAGAGAGTGGATAATTAAAGTCACAATAACGTAGTAAACAAAAAACACAATAGGAAGCGGATCCTGCTCTTAAGTCAAGCGAGCTCATTGTTGATATGTGTGAACAGCAGCGTCCGATCTAGCATTAGTTATCAGCAGTTGTAACTTTGTTGATCCAATTCCGTACCGCCACTACGTTATCAACGCGGTTAAACACGGCTGATGCATCGCCATCACAGCCGTGATTGAGGTTCAACAAGCTGACAAGATAGTCCTTTTCAGACTTGGTCACGACCAGTGCACTGCCATTATTGAGCTTGCAAATGTCGCTTCTTGTCTTGGTCACGCCACAAACCTGTACGTTGTCTGGGATTTTGGCATAGCTGCAGACAGAGCCACTGGCAGTCGTAATTGCAAACTTCTAGAGTGAAGATGGAATTGAAGTGCCCGTTGGCCACGCCAGACTCGTTGTCGATGATTCGGTCACTAAAGATCCATCAGCAGGGGCTAGTTCAATCGGTTCGTACGTGCTCTTCCGAACGAGTTTCAATAGGTAGAAGAGGCTCTTGCCCGTTCTTCGCTCGTAGCCTTCGTATCTTGTGACGGACTTGACTCGGATCCTGGAGCCAATGCCATAGTTGGAAGCGATCGTGGCGTGAATCATGTCGTCGAGGCCTTCGCAATTGTGCTCGATCCATCCATAATAGTCCAAAGTATGTGACTGACACCGAGTTGCAAGCACGTATTGAGGCGCAATCAGCACACCAAGGCAAAAATTTGGACCGATGGTTCTCTGGCGAAGACCGACGAGGTAGGATCGCGCCATTCGAGTGTTGACCGAGCTGTAGAAGTCGATTGCTTCATCTCCAGCGTAGTCAGTAGCATTGTTCCATGATCCATCAGTCGAATTGGGCGAAAATGAACCACTCTTCTGTCCGCCAGCAAGTACAAAGAGAAAACTGATCGCGAAAAATACAGCGAATGACATCGCTACTGTGTAGGCGTCTTAGGCAGAAGAATCACGAATGACGATGGCCAAAAGTCTGAAAGAGTGAGGAATACCAGGTCAGTTCTCATTGTAGCATCAGTTGAGGTCGACGTTCGACTGTATGGTGGTTTTCTGGTGCGATCAGCATGTCTATAGCAATTTGAATGTCAACGGACTTCAACTGACTTTGACTTCGCAGATTAGTAAGATTGACTGGCTGCAACACCAGAATAACATAAAACTATATTAAAAACGATCAGTGATTAATGCGACTAAAATGCATGGCTAATCTGCGACATCGGAGGTTGTTGCTGACGCCATTGGCGATGAAGAAATACAGTCAGTCGTCCATGTTTCCTGAAAAATGCTTCCGGCAAATCAGGATTTTGCTGACTGGCGACATCAGTAGCCAGTTTTCAGATGATTGGTCAATGCAATTTAAATGATTGCGCCAGCTTTTGCGTTATACTTTCGCTTGATGTATTCATTTTAAAAGCTTCCAGCAGTAGATCACCTGGGAAACGCTAGCATGAGGTCGCTCACATTCTTCCCCATCGCAATCGCTTTGCTTCTCTCAATCTCCTCTGAAGCTGCCAACTTTGGGTATATCGCCGGTATTCGCATGTCCAAAGACGGAGCAAACTACTGCACCGGCGTTCTAGTCTCAAAGCAGCATGTGTTGACGACGATCAGCGCCTGTGACCGATTTCTGTCGAAAACTCCGGTGTATGTCACGATTGGCTCAAGTTTCAACAGCGGATCCGACGGCGAGACGTTTGAAGTCGCGAAATGGATCCGACGCTCGAAATACAGAGACAGCACCAAGGAATACGACTTTCTGCTGATCAAGCTCAACGGAACGACCAGCGCTGCTCCCATCGCGTTGACGCCAGCGTCCGGGTCAGGTGTTTCCTACGGCTCGAAGGCCATGGTCCTCGGTTGGGGTTCCATCGGCAAGACCAGTGCCAGGAGATCGTCCGTTTCTTCCAGGGAAACGCAGCTCTTGGCTGGGAATATGACATTCCTTGATTCAGCGACCTGCAATCACACCGGGAATACATACGACTCGCAGTTATGTGCACTGAGTGTGGATACAGCGACCGGTTGTAAATTGGACTACGGCAGTCCATTGATCGTGACTTCGTCCGGTGTCGACACGCTGGCTGGTGTCATGAGCTATACCAAAGGATGCGGCAATTCAGACAAGCCGACTTGGTTTGGACGTGTGTCAAAAGTTCGAGATTGGCTCCAGATCCAAGCTGGAGTATGATTCTAAAGAGGAACTCGCATGTTCAAAATCAAATTCAAAGAACTCAGAGCACCCATTCCCAATTTCCATTTCTCATTTCGACACCGTTTACTTTCCACGGCTTTCAATTATTGTCGCGGTCCCATATATGGCGACTACCGCGGTGCATTCAAAAACATACTAGGTCATTTTCCAGCCACAAAAAATCTGGCGGATCCAACGTCGCAGCACTGTCGCCAATTATCAGCTTTAGTCATGATAACTTGAATGGTTCGCATTTGGTCATCAGCTGGTGATAAATACAGAGCCGTCGATGGGCTTTGCATGATCCGAGCTCCAAGAAAGAATGAAATAGTGGCTTTCAGCTGAAATGCTTTCAGAGGAATCTCTCGAAGCATCGATGGGCAAATATTTAGGCGACCAAACAACTCTTGAGACAATCGAATTGTTCTCTGGGGTACCGAGGATTCTTCAGAAATGAAAACTTTAATTTTTCGCCAACCAACAAAAAACGAGAAATCAAGATTGAACTCTGGAGAAACTCAAGGTGTGATGCACTCTTGTCGCATTGAGCTAATTTGTGGTCTTTATACGAGCACTGTGCTGACGTAAGTCCACCTAAGATGATCAAGATAGCGCAGGATGCCACCAACAATCAATCTATCCTCAGATTATCACTTTGCAATCTCCTTTCTGCGCTCGAGTCGAGTTTCGATGGCTTTCTGGAAGCTCGCTCTCGTTTACTTCGCCGCCGTCGCTGCCGTGTGTGCGACCTCTATCTCCGACTCCAGCTCTGTTGATTTTGATATCGCTGAAGATTCCGAAGCTGAGTCGACCTCGATCCACACCACTGATGTATCGTACGTGGCCATACTTCGCGGGTATTACTGCATCGGAGCACTCGTGGCGCCGAAGCTGGTGCTCATGTCGCACTGTCCGAAGAAGCTGAGCATTGACTTTGTACCCGCTCCCACGTTTGATCTCAATCCGTTTTGGTTTCCACTTATGATGCTTCCTTTAGTTCCTGATGGGCCTACGCTTATGGCCAAGCCCATATACTTGACAATCGGGTCTGGCTTCAACGGAAGCTCTGAAGGTAGTGAATTGAGCGCGACTCAATCGCACAATGTCAGTGACAACAAGATCGACGACGATTTATACCTAATCAAGCTTGACACCCCCAGCACGAAGGCTCCTGTGGCGCTGCTCTCGTCCAATGGATCTGCTCCCGAGTACGGCTCCACCGCCTCAGTCTTGGGCTGGTCTGTGAACAACACTGCCAAGGGGTCACTTCAGCAGCGGAATGTGACGATCCTTGCTCCAGCTCAGTGCAACGTCAGGATTGAGAACGCGAGCTACTCGCTGTGTGTCCAGAGCACGACTCAATCGGATACTTGTCTCGTGCCAGGCAGTCTATTGGTTGTGAACCAGAACGGCACGGACGTGTTGGTGGGTTTTATGAACAAGGGCGGATGCGGAAGGATCGGAGAGCCGACGCTGTTCAACCGCGTGCGAACCTCGGATTTAACTGTTGCTGTGCAGCAACATTTCAAGAGTTAAAGGTTGCAAGCTCTGTCTCCCAACCCAAGGATGTAGCCAACCATGGGCATTACTGCGAGTGAGCACGTGTAGTTCGTACTCAGCCACTGGGGCTCTATGCTATTGTAATAGAAGCATTCTGATTATCATTGGCTTGAATGCAAAAGCCTCTCTTGGAAACGATCTCAATCGTCATATGTTGACCATCATTCTTCTGTCACGATATCAGTGATTACTCAGTTTGACGAACCAGGTAATCATGGTCACCTCCAGTGCACTAATCACATAGAACTCTCCAATGGAAGCTAGAGGTCATTTCCAAACGTGCGCGGCATCAACTCCTCCATCTCTCATCCGGTCTCCATGATTCCTGCTTACAAGGCCTACGTCTACGAAGCGTTCGGCGACGCTCTCTCCAACATCAAGCTCCGCACCGTGCAGCCAGCGCCACTATCTGCTTCAAATGTCCGCATCAAGGTCGCGAGTGCTGCTCTGAACCCGGCGGACTG
>JAADXR010000800.1:0-10606 GCA_023337935.1 Elongisporangium anandrum | reverse complement strand
CCCCCCCCCCCCCCCCCCCCCCCCCCCCCCCCCGCTCGTCGTGGGTCCACGAGTCAGGCAGGTGCAAGACCGTGCGGTGGTGGCCATGAACCCAAGGCCGAGAGCTGGACCTTGAGCATCCGGCGCTTGTAGTAACGGAAGAGGTCACACCGAACGCGCCCAATCAGCTTTCAACGCGATACAGCGCACGCATCCAGTGGCAGCAAGCACGAGAACATTGTGGTCCGGATATCGACTTTGAGAATTTGGCCACACGTTCGATGCCACTGAGAGTCATCCAAACAACGTCACGTTGCGAGCTGACCCACTTGATCTCAGAGTCCCAAGCCACTGCTCCAATTCGTGAGACTTGAGACAGCAGTTAGCGTATCTAACAATTAGAATCACTTGCGGTTGGCAAAGCATCAGAAGCCGACACCACAACGCACTCAATGCTGAGATTTCTCAATTCTGAAGTTCCCTATAATCGGTTTTTATTTCGAGTGGCTGGCTACCAGAAGAAAGACTCTCTTACTTCATTCTCCCTTATTGCTCTGAAGTTGAGTTCCAGAATGTGCTTTGCTAGACACACAAACGAAGGAAACAGATCCAATATCTATGCGGTCCTACCAAATTGGCTACGAGAAAACAGAAGAGAATAAAAAAATCCACAGGGGCGGAACAGCAAACGAATTCCTTTGATTTGAGGCTCACGTTTCGAATCGCATTATCCAGCGCATACATTGAGCTACAAGCTAGAAAGGTGATCCTCCCGTTCAAGCACAAGCGCTTGCGGAATGCAACAGAAAATGCCATAGTGAATCGTTCAGCACTGAAAATCATATCGTCGACAGCAGGTTCTCAATATCAGACGCGTTTATATTTTTACAGAAATCCATCATGATTCTTGCGTGATTTTTGCCAATCGATTTGTCACCATCATTTCACATCCATCGACTCCAGCGGGAAACTTCCCACTGTGATCAAACGGGGAATCCTGATTGGGGATGGTTGGCTTTTCGATACGCTCCATACAGCCAGACATGTCGGACGATCGCTTGCAATAACTGAGTATGTAGCTCTTGGTCCTTTGACACGTGCTGGAATATTCGTTTACGAGTTTCTCGAGCTCGTTGGATCAAGCCAGATGATCAATTGACACCAATGCACAGTGCCGTTTGCTTCAGGTTGTGAATCTGCAGGTGGTAGCTGGGTGTGCTTGATGGGTGCTGCCTACGTTGGCACTGGTAAGATTGGGTGCAAGACGACGAAGTTGCCCAGTGATGAACGAGTGGGTGTCCGCCACTGGAGCAGCCGATCAACCAAAATAACCTGAAGCCAACACGTGCGCGTGGGCTGCAATTCGCTCCCAAACGGCCGCCAACGTAGCGAGACAACCATTTGAATTGATCACCTTGTGTAGACACGCGCATCCTCAGTGCAATCCCGTCCCAAACGAAGCTGGCTGTTGGATATGGCATTTCAATGCTGTTCGACTCACCCTCACGAGATGGCTGACGTTGATTGACTCGCTTCACTTGCTCGCAGGTCTCTAGGCTGAGCGCCATGCGTTTCTCTCCTTGCTCGAATCATCTGCGGCTACAGTAACGTCGAGCCCAGGTCTTCCTGGTTCATGGCCACAGTATGCGCTCTGTCTCCCCCTTGATTAAACGAGTCGTGCAATCTCAAATGATGACGATGGACACGCAACTCCATCCTCATGGTTGCCGTTGACCTGTCTCGTGAACGGTGATGGCTGTTACTGCCGCCTCCTTCGCTTGATCCTCATCCTTGAGGTTAACGCCAAGAAGTCAATGAAGGTTAAGTCAGCATAAATATAGCCAATCATCGCAAACCTAGATTCGGTCCTGACAAAAACCAGATTTTAAACTTCAACATGATTGGCTAGACGCTGTAGATGCAGTTCTTCTGTGTTCTCTCTGTCGCCTTTCCACACCGCATTGCAGCCAATCCGCGCAAATCTGAAAATCCACGTTTGCGCTGATTGGCCGCATTTTTCTTTTCGATTAACCTTCCAATCACTTAGCCTTCCACCATTGTGTGGATGTTAGAGGTCTCAGTGTCCGTGCGATGCTGCCTGTTTACTGCGCGTGGACATTGGAGAGCCTCTGAGACGCTGTACGAGGCTTGGTCCGCAGCCACGAGTATGCGTATGCTACGGACAGCGCGGCGGCATCGGGATCGCTCTCAACTGCGCAGGCGCCTAGTCTCGTCGAAGGCCCAAGCTCTTCATGACGCTGCGAATGGGGGAACCTTGTCGTCAAGACTGACCAAGAAGAACAGACGACACGTGCATGTCCCGTACAAGGAGCTTCCTCACACGCTAGCGTTGGTATCGGAGTGACAACCTCAACCGCTTGTGATCCATAGCACCGTCCTTGGATCCAAGAGGTGATTATGCATCTGGCACAATGCCTATGGCGATCCTGTCATCTCTTGCAAAGCCAAATGCGTGGATCATCCCTGATGGAATGAGCGAACGACCTGAAGCGCTGTAGCGTCCAAGACATGGTTGGTTGACGATTCATGGAAGCGTGAAGGCCATGTGCGACGGTGGCGCACAAGCAAGCGCGACTGATGGCTTCTGAGTGACGCCAATGAGGCAGAAGTGCTATCATATCTATGTGGATGGATTGGCGACTGCATCTTGAGAGATCTGATTCATTGCACTCATGAATTATATGCCATTGATCATCTGGTGACGCGGCTGATAGCTGGATTGCAATCACCGGATGCTTGATCGTCGCTACACGGGATATTGCACGTGCATTGCAACTCTTTCACGCTTGGTTAAGATTCTCCTGCTTTGTTTTCCGCTTGTGGCTTCTGGAGATTGCTGTTGGTATTGATCTATGCCTCTCTACGCATCGTTTATCTGTGGAATGGTTATATCGGATACTTCTGCATCCAGATGTCTGTGACTAACCAAAAATGGTTAAACGGTGGCTTCATGTCTGGATAGCTGGGAATCAAAGACTCCTTCATCACCAAATGTGTGAGAAGATGTCGAAGTTTGAAGTTAAAGTGGCATCCATATATCAGTTCATGCCGTTGCAATCTCCTTACGAGACTTCTCTTGGTGCGATTCACTTTTGATGATACAACTTGCGATTGAAACGATTACCGTGAACGTCTCGTTTGGTTGGCAACGTGGCCATGCACATACGCTTGATCCTCAATCGACGCTGGGAATCGATATTCGCGTGATCGACCTGTTTGCAACCTTGGCTCTGAACGTCCTTCCTTGGTTACATTGTGGCGGTCTTGAGGTCCCAGCCACGTGGCTAACCAGTCGAAGTGATGGCATGTCTGCTGCTGGTTTGGATGAGGCCTTACGCTTGAGCGATGGGCCAAGCACGACCGGAACAGGCTCGATGGAGCTTCAAGGAGCTCAAGCGCACGACCCAATAGCTAAGGCAGTCTCCTGAATGATTATGCTTGGAGGCTTGAGTTCTACCAAGATTTATGGCTTACGAATTGATCGTCTCCATTATGAATATGCAGAGTGTCGCGTGGTCTCTTCCTCCGAGCGAGTCGACCATGAATCCTGTGGAGACGTTTGATGGTCGTATACGTGTCTCTACATGTACACGTGCGCTGAGTTAATATACCACCTGATGGTTATGCATCGAAGGCCGGAGCGTCTCATGGTGTGCAAATTGTGTATGATGCCAATCATTTGATTCTGAGAAAAGCTTTGAATTATCTGTGCTAGACTCAGCTCCGTGTTGAGGTGCGAGCTATATCCCCCCCCATTAGTTTTGGTTTGCACATCAGTATCAGCCAACAGCGTGCTGCCAAAGCAGCTTGGCAATTATCATTTCTTCGTTAATCCACCTCACGTGCAATTATATTGGTCCTTAGTTGATAAGTCTAAGCCAAGACTAGCCAACGACCGCCTTGCGTTGCTCTGCTGGGTCTACAGAAATATTATTTGTATGAAACTCTGGCTTGGATGTCCCCTTGGAAAAGAGCTCTCGTCAACATTGATGATGATATGGTCGGACTCGTCATCAACCTCTGATGGCATGAATTTTCGCGGACGAAACACAAGCGAGGAAGGCTTGAAGACTGGCACTGGGGATTTCTATCGATTGTGGTTTACCGTTTGCGCAGTATTTTTCTAGTTTGGAAGTGAGAAACATGTTAAAAAAGGCGGCTCCAGTTTTATGTGACTGCAGTTCGTGGACTGCGATCTTGATTTTGTGCTTTCCGTGTTCCGGTATTTACAAAATATTTAGTGATTGGATCAAACAATCGGGCGGCATTTCTCTCGCCTTCACTGGGATGACTGTACTGACGTGAAACGGTCAGTTATTGAGATTGTTCTTCGACGTTTGGGTTTGGGACACAAGTCCGTGTGTGATCATCACTATCTGCTGATTCAGCAGTATACCCTTGCATGGACTATCATAAACCTTTGACTCTCGTTCAAGTGGGCAAAATCGATCGACAAATCGTCAAACAAACGATGACATACTGCAACATTCAGTTGACTCGAGTGGGTTGATTCGTTTTCCATCATGAGAGTTCGCTGCTATTATGCGGATTGATAGTTTGAAGCACTGTTGATGAATGAGACTTGACCTGAGTCGCGTTATGGCTTTGATCGGATCTTCTGTGATGACGAGCTGCAATTCGTGCCGATGCTGACGTGCTGTTAAGTTATTTACGATCCTGCATGCCCGAAAGCCGAGTGATTTCGTATTCAAACTATCGAGAACCAGGACACAGTGTGCAAGAGGCCAGCTAGATACCGCAGTGGAGCGTATTATACTGAGAATCATCACGGTTCGCTGACAACTAAGTTGTGATAAATCTTGGCTCGCGTTGAAGTCATCGTGACTGGCTGCTGGTACATGAGGTCAAGGAACTGGGCGCTGCCTTCCTCATTGACCGTTGCTCGTAGCCGAACGCTGACGACCGGTTGCTAGGGCGCCAGTCGTAGTCGGAGGACGGCTTGCTCCACGATGGATACAAATCTCTCCGATCGCGCAACTCGGACCGCCTGCGTACAAGCGGGAACACGAGCGTCGAGTCTGTCAAGCGTGTTGGCCAGGAGTGAATCGGTCGTCACGTTGTGATAGGAGGAGAGCGTGTGCTTGAAGCTCGTTGTAGATCACGCAGTGGTGGTTTATTGAAGGCTCGTCTGGGGGAAGCGACCGCGTCGCACCGGAGGGTGGGACCCATTGCGGTGGTTTCGTATATCCAAGAACTAGCTGCTGATGCGGTGAGTGCGGTGGTTGGCCGCGTCGTGTTTAAACGTCCTTCTCCTCGCTGCATGTTGTGTGCGCACGTGCGCTGCTTGTGGACTTCCCAGGCGCGAGTGCGGAAGCAGCCGTTGAGCGCCACTGGCTTAGGCTTCTTGCCGCCGCAGGATTCGTAGTAGTCGGTCCAAACGCCGCAGATAATGAAGTGGCCGCCCTTGTCCAGCATGAGCACGTCTGGGTCGTTGTAGATGGACAAGGCCCACCCATCAGCCTTGGGCGGAGCCATGCCTCTTCGGCTTTGGAACAGGAGAGGCAGGACGTCTAAGTGCGTCCTATGCTGGGCGAAACCTCTCGTTGGTTCCCTGTCAAATCTGCTGCTGAGACCATTCTCGAGACATGGAGTTTGGAATAATGCATTTGATATTGTAGTTTTTGGGATGAATTAAATATATTATATTTGATTCATACAATAAAAAGAACATACATACAATATATCAATATTAATGTATTTTACTGTTTAGAACACATTTGGGTGCACATTTGTCAAAACATGATGAATGGGTTCCACATACGAATGCATTCTGCACATAATATGCACAGAAGGCATCAGCTCCGCATTGCGAATGCAGAATATTATCCTGCATTCACAATGCGGAGAATACAGTGCTCGTTTTTATGTGTCCGATGGTCGGCCCAAAATCAGCCTCCGATTGATTAAAACTCGCATTTTTAGTACAATAATACGAGGGAGGAATTCTCATTTCCATTCTCTCGTGTCTATGGCTCCGTCCAAGGCCGTCGCGTGGCCCGATTGTATCTACGAGGACGCGGACGTGCTCTCGCTCGATGAGCAAGGGCGGTTCATTGTCTGCCGCGTGTGCGCTGAGAGCTTCGCCGTCTACGGCGGCAAGACGCCCAAGCCCGTGGCCATGAATGCCTGCTTCCGCATGCGAGCGTGGGAGACCCACAAGCGCCGCACCCGGGCGCACATCACGAGAAGTCGGACCCCCTCACCCAGAGGTGATGGTTACCAGCCGACGAGCCATCAACATAGCGATCGACCAGCGCAAGACACGCCACTCGTAGAGCACGCCAGAAGCACTGGGATGCCACGGCTCAATGCTCGTCCGACCATTGGCGAGACGTGTGGTCGAAGCACAGAGCAGTCAGAAGCACAGCCCAGCGGATTCCTGCACCTGCTTGCGACTGTGCATAGTGAAGAGATTACGGCTGTGCATCGAAACGACCAGAGAGAGGACGAGGTGGGTGCGCTTTCTATTACAAAAGGGCAGCCTTGGCGTGACTGACGACCCTCGCTTACGTTGCCAATAGACAAGAGCGTGTGCACTTGACAGTCTTCTGAATCCGCTGGCAGCAGAGGAAACTAAAGAAAGCGAAGACTTGGCTCACCATAGCGCCACTCAGACACCGATGTACACTGGGAAGCGTCAGCGATCTTCACGCCCCGACGCACTTGCTGATCGAGCGGCTGGTCGATCTGCCATTGCAGAACGCAGCGCCACCCACGCACTGTACTGGAGAACGATGCGCGAGCTCTTCTCCCGTGCCGCGACTGCGACTCAGAACGAGGTGAGAAGGCCTCGGTCATTGAACGGCGAGACTGACGAAGACGGGGCGAGTCATTGATGTATGGCGTTGTATTGTAAACTGGAGCGTGAATGCGTCCGTGTATATGTGGGCATTTATTGTCACTGCATTGATTCAGAATTTGAATTTGAGTCGGAGCTCTTGATCAGCTCACGCGAACGAGGCAAAGGCCGCTTGGTCTTCATAGAGACCACAGGACAACATGGCTCATACAGTAATCGTGTGCAGGTAGTGTGTGGGTAATTGATAAAACGGCAAATCGAATAACCCACGCATGGGTATTTGGATTAAATTGTTACTGTAGAAAGGACACAGGTTGTGATCAACTCGACCCGGGTCAAACAGGTTCCTGGAAAACCCGTTTGGGGTTGACCTTCACTCACTCCACTTTGCATAGGTCCGGAATGGCTCTGGCCACTTTGTGTATCGCAGCGCTTGCTGCATCGATCGGACAAATGTGACTCCATCGCAAGTCTCCTTGGCCAGCAACAATCGCGCTTCGTCTACTACAAGGACCAACACACGCGTGTCGTCTGTTTTGACTGACCAAATTGGCCAACTGACTGCGTGCATCGTCCTTCGCTCAGTTGATGAATACCTGGGCCCAGTCTACCTCACGGCTTCTTGGTCATCTTGGGCTGCCATCCGCCCTGCGTTGTCTTGATGCCTAGGATCGCAGCGCCTTCTCGCGTATAATTCATCAGATTGGCTTCCAGCCCTTCGAACGGGAACGCGCTAATGGGCTTGACAGTGAACAGCTTCAAGTAATCCACGTCCCTGCCAAAGCACCGTCGGAACTGCGGGAATATGCGCCCGCCATTGGCACCACGCACAGTGTGCTCGGAGACCTTGGACGTCCGCTTGAACTGCTGGAGGTGGGTCCAGATGAAACGGTCGTTGTTCGAAGTGAGCTTCTCCGTGTTGCGATGCAGGAAGATCACGTCGCCGGCCGGATCGTGCTGGGCTATCGTGACGCCGCAGAACAGGTCGTAGTCCGGATGCTTGGTGCCAGCGGATCCCGGCGGCCCAGGGATCATGAAGAAGTTGGCCTTGGCTTTCATCCAGGCGAACCGGAAAAGGTCTTTGTCCCCCCAGACCAAGCGCATGTCGTCCGGCACGCGGGGCAGACTGAAGCCATAGTACATGAGCACGTTGAGCGCTTCTTGGTGCTTGCGCCGGTTGATCAGGATCTGTCCGCTCTCCTGCTCGAAGGAATCCGCAAAATCCAGGCCGAACACTGGCCAGACGAAGCTGTCCTTGTGGATGTTGAACAGCGTGTTGCTCGGGTGCCAGAAGTCCGGCCAGAAGATCGCGCCGTTGCCGACAAACTCGGGCGTGTCGAATAAATACGTCGGATCGCGCACCGCGAAGTTGTCGGCGTCCAGCAGCAGCACCGAGTCGAAGGCGCTGTAGAAGATCGCGTGCAGCTTGGTGTAATACTTTGTGGCGCGCCGGTCGGTGATCTCACGCAGATACACGCCGTACTGGACGACCAGGAGCTTGAGCAGCTTGTGGTTCACGTTGGTCTCGGACGCTCGGTACCACATCTCGATCGGCAGCGTGCAGCCAAGTGCGCGCAAGGAGCGCACGCTCACGTAGGCGCCCAGCAGCAGCTTGTCGTAGACCACATACACGATGCCGCGCTCAAAGGAGAGCTGCGTCGATGTGTTCTTGACGCCTGGCTTGACCAGAGCAATGGGTGCATCCAGCAGTTTGTTGGTCTCGCGCAAGTCCTGGACGTTGGCCTCGAACGTGAAGTTCGCGTCGTGCACGTAGTCGGAGGAGAGAATGCTGTAGCTGAGCAGCGACTGGAACATATCGCAGCTGAAGACCACAGTCGGCATGAGCGAGTTGCAGTGCATCGCCATCACGTGCTTGGTCTCGCCCGTGAGCTTGTGGCGCACCTCGCAGTAGCCCGAGTTGCCGCTCTGGATGATATCGGAGCAGTTCCGGTCGTTCGCAGGCTCGCGCTGGTCTTGCGGCGAGCAGTTCTCGGTCTGGCGCCAGGCCACGCACTCGTACTCGCTCAGGTTCTTGAGCTCCTCGCGCGTCAGGACCTTGTGCACGTGCGCGGTGTCGACGGAGGAGAAGTACGTGGTCAGCTGGGCCACGAGCGGGTGGTCGCTCCAGCGCGTGAACAGCGTGTGCGGCGTGCTGTCGACCGCGCCGTTCGTGAACGAGTTGTGCTGCACCATGGCGCCGATCGTCGCGAGGGAGTACAGCGACGCCAGCACGGTCAGCGCGAACGCGAACGACAGCAGCTTGCACGACCTGGCGCGTCGTGCACAGCGCGTCACACAAGAGACCAAATTGCTGCCGTCTGCGCTCATGGTCGCGGCCACGGCGCCAGACGATGAATAGAAGCGGCGCTGCTTGCTGCCGACCTCATGCTCTCACGGTCGTCGTCTTGTCTCGGTGTCATCGCTTGTGTTTTAAACAGTGACGTCATTTCTATGGATCTTTGTATGGTGTGTGCATCTGTTTCTGGCGCCCGTTGGACATGTCTGGATCGTGTCATTTGACTGAATCTCATTGGCGTAAAATAATCTACAAATACTAATGATTGGTAGAAATTGGTTTACAGGAAAAATCGCTGAGCACGGCCACCACCGGCACTTGAAGCCGGCAAAAGAAACCCCACTATCTTGAAATATATATGCACCATCGATCACCATCAGCGACGAAACGCCGACGTCAATTCAGCTCACCTTAAACGGCGAAATCGTGCGAATATTCGAGAGCTTTTGCTATCACAACGACCAGTCATTCAAGACGCACGTGTTCGGCGGCGACACCGCACCAAACTCAACAGCCGAAGCTGCACTACAATATCCAGCAAACTGTTGTGAATGTCGTATTTCACCAGCAGAATTTTCCAATCGAGTGGAACTGCGAGTCGCCAGACGTAGAAACCTCAGCAATAGCTGCCTCTACCAACTTCGTTCGTTGCTCGACGGGTTGAAAGGTTGACACTTCACGTGCCTCTCCCAAGCACTGGGATCTAGCAGCACGGTCGATCCAGACGGAGATACTTCGGATCCGCTGAAATCTGGGGATGTCTTCTTCAGGGACTGTGATTTCCATGCCCACAAACGCGAGTACAGGCGAAGAGCTTATACTTGATGCTCGCCCTTTGAGCATTCACGCTACAATCCGCGGCGCGGATTCCTTTACTTCGAGCGGGATCTGACCCAGTGCTCTAAGAATACTTGAAATGAGACTGGAGCTAGAGCTCGACCGACCTCGCCTTGACTTGATTTTACGTGCCTTACGTTCCGGGCACAGGTGATGAAGCTTGAGTTGACACAAAGGCCCTAAGACCTCTTTGTTCCGAAGGCTTGCGTAGAAGAGAGAAAATCGACAACTGGTTTAATTTAAGCCTTTCTATCCACTCATTCATATCGTCTAATCGTAGTCTATCCTACCATCTTACGTCGTTCCTGATCTGATCTGAGTACCTTATAGCTTCTGGCATCTTGTTGTAAGCCTTAGAGATATCCAGATTCTAGATTCCTGCTCGGAAGCTCAGATCCCCGGATCCCAGAGTTGGAATTCCGATCTGGATCCGACACCAAGATCCTGGCCATAGCCGACAGTTCATATTTCCAGATCCCAGCGTTCGGGTCAAGGTCCATATCCTCGCTCTAGATCCCAGGATCACAGCCGAAGGCTCATATCCCAGCTCCCGGGATCCAGATTCAGATCCAGATTCCGTAGCTGCATCTGGGATTGGGCGTTCCTTGGCTCGTTGACGACACAGTGGTCTAGATCCTGGGGGGGGGGGGGGG